>JABCJY010000291.1:0-44397 GCA_013184415.1 Fusarium concolor | reverse complement strand
GTAATTGAAAGTAAAACTCAGAATATATAATACTATAAGTGTTTGTATTCGAATTAAATGAATATTATAACATAAATAGCAAGTTAATTTTTCACATTTAACTTTCATATTTCTGTATTATTTTTTGGTTATCATTATACAATTCAATGGATTGTAATATCTTACCATTCACTTGCGCCGCCATCTAGAATTCAAAAGAATAAAGATTTACCACCCCAAAGCGTATTGGAATGATCATCCTATATCTCACAAAGTCAGTACTTTCTCTTTCAACTTCAACCACGGCATTTTAGCATCCCTGTGGAGTTGACTGGAGGAGCCTTTCACCAAGAACTGCTATTCGCAGCTTCACTTTCCTGATAATAACTGTCCTAAATTCCTTTTCATAGCCATATACAGCAACCAATAATTCATCTTCGTACCCGGACCAACCACAATGCTTGAAAGCCTCTTGGGTCGCGTTTTCCAAAAGAACGAGCATACGATTTTGAGTTTCTTAATGTCCCAGAAACACTCATTGGTGACTGACTTTGGCAGGCCAAAGCGACTTTATGCCCTGAACATTGATAAAGAACCCATACGTCCCAGAAACATGGTAACATTAATTGTCTTCTACGGCTACAAGCTCAAGATTCAAGCCTTCGGGACATCCGTCATCACTAGATCGTTTTGTTGTGAAGTGGCTTGGGGAAGGTAGGAACCAGGTCCAGGCCGCAGAATTTCGGGATCTGCATTCGGTTTAACTCGATCGAGTTGACTGGAATGCTACTGTCGAGCCTTGGCAGGGGTATCCAATCATATGAATGGACCATGTAAAGCTAGGGCCAGGGGGATCTATTTAAAGTTGGATCTAATACATCTGCCCTGGGCTAGACACTTCTGAGTTGGCTTTCAACTAATATCAGCTAAAGTAGGGGCATGGTGGAAATAGAGATGGCCTAGATCGTGTTTTATTCATTAAGTCATTATTTTTAAAGCCAAGTACATGGATTTTCTTCAACTACACTAGTAATCTCAAGAAGAGCATGCCAACGATATTAGCCAAGACACATATAAGAATATTGGTCTTGGCGCGTCCCGCGCTGCTAACGGTGTCAGGGACATCTGAGTCCCAGCCAGAGTGTTTGTTGGCTGGTTTTCCATCCGATGGGGTATCATGTTGAGAAGAGGGGATTTTGTATGAGGGAGAGTTATCGCCGGAAGAATCAGGCGTGTAGTCATTTGAACCTGCTTCTGAACCCGAAGCACCGGGAGCGCTGCCTGGTGATGAGCCATCGGGCTTCTGATTAGGAATGGGAGTAGCTGATTCCGCTCCTGGTGAGCCAGCAGCTGGTGAGGTTGCGCCTCCTGGTAGGCTGGGCGAAGAATCATTGGGGGCATTGGGACTGCCAGGCGCATCTGTTGCACCACCTGGAGCATTGTTTGTTCCTCCAGGAACGTTGGAGTTTGAGGGAGCAAAATGGTAGCCGGGGGTTGGTCCTTCAGGTAATGGCCTGACCCCAGGCCCGTTGGGAGCTCCTCCTAGTTGCTCTCCATTATTGTTGGAGGTATCGCCTTGCTTGCTTGCCCCTTGCTCATTGGAAGATCCGCCGTATCCTGAACCGCCACCGTTTGATTGATCATGCATAGAACCATCATTGGCGGAGTTATCTTGACCCTGTTGCTGATCTTGTTGGCCTTGTTGACCTTGCTGATACTTCTGCGAGTTCGAGGTTTCAGAGTACGGTGTATCTGAAGGATTCGCAGGGATTGGTCCACCATCATGACCAAAGTACGAATCGGCCCCAGAGTATCCGTCGGATGAAGAGGAACCGCTTTGGCCATGTTCACCCTGAAGAGCCTGATATTGGCCAGACTGATCAGTGCCGTCGAGGGGGACTTGAGTTTGTTGTGCAATGGGCACCACGATATATCCAGAAGATGAGTATGCCTCAATCGATTTGGTTGGGAAAGTCAAAGTCGCAACCTTGGTCCCTGATCCGCCACACTTATCGCACTTGACAACACCACATGTAAAACCAGGTGGAGGAGCAGTCTCGATAGGATCAGGATGGCAGTTCATATTTAAACATATTTTTGTAATCGTGTAGACTTTTGTTGTCAAGCCTTCGGGATAGAACTCTTGATATGAGCGAGTGTACTGATGATAGTAGCCTCCAAGGCCTTTGCTGATAGTGATAGTAGGGAGAGAGGTACTGGTAACGCAAGCATCAGAGATGACTCGAGCGTAAATTGGTAATAAGAGGCCAAGGCCACAACTTATTGTTGATAATCTTATCATGGCCTCGAAAGTGAGTATAGAAGGACTGGAGTTTAATAATGAGAAAGTTTCAATAGAGAAAGTATCGTAACTTAAAGAAGTGTTTATGGAGGAGTATCAAGATGCCTGATAGCAAGCTAAGACGTGCGACACAGACGATACTTATGACATCGTGATAGAAAAGAAAGTGTCTTAAGGGTCTATCTTACTTTGTTTATAGTTTACTGTTGTATAGAAAAACTCTAGAAAGAAATCTAACTTCAAGGTCCCTGAAGATGGAATGGGCCTCGACTCTCGACTCGGTCACGCCTAGTTCAAGGAAAGGGATTTGCCAAGCGATAGGACTGGAATGTTGTAACATGTTGCCAACACTTTTAGCTTTAACTCACCGACGAGTAACCTAATTAATAAGAGAAACTGTGGTTGTGAGCATGACCAAAGCCACATGCAGTGTTCCTGTCAATTCAGGAACCAGGGTCTACGTGGCGTAAGTAGATCTTAACGGAAGCTGATCTTCCGTGGGCTAAGATCTAGACCCCAATTTTCAGCCTAGATATTGATCTTCATATCTGACATCCAGCCCTAGACCAGAACCATCAACGCCACACTCAATCAGTCCGCAATGGGAACGCCAAGGGTTCTGAACGGCAACTTTTGGAACATATTAATTCTCATAAGCTCTGTTTTCGGGACCGCGCATTCATTCGTGAGTGCTGTCTCTCTTTCCAGCAGTTAGGTCATAATATACATATAGCAGCGAGCTGCATTTCTGGTCCCTCCTAACATTGACACTTGCACGTGACATTCCTCTGTATTTGTTTGAGTCGATGCGACAAACTCCCTTTTGTAGCCATGTGGTTGCATGACGTCACGTTCTACGCATTACTCTTTGCTTTGTTTCCTGGTGCCTCAGGTTGGGAGCCAGCTGTTGATTGCCCTATTGATGGGGAGAAACGCGCCCAGTTCCAGCCGATCAGGATTGTCGACGGAACAAAAACGTTTGACACAACATTGGCTAGGTTGGTTAATAATCACCGAAATTTTTTGAAGTAGCTGACAATTACAGTACCTTTGTGATACCTCATGAGGCTTCATACATCACCACCGCGGTCTTCGGAGATGGACCCGCATCTACCTACACAATCCCCCCTCAGGGTACACCACCAGTTGGAACCGTGGTAATTAGGACGGCCTTGACAACTATCACTTCAATCATCCGCTCGTTAACGGTGGTGCGGACTCGAACTCTGTCCCCGAATCGACCTGGGGACCCTACTACTGTCGTCATTGAACAGCCAGAGTACAGCACTGTCGATCTGACAGAAACCATCGAAAATGATTTCACGAGAACCTTGCAGATTAATCACTACAACACAGCCACTATTGATCAGCAGCATTACACGACTATTATTGAAACAGCAACTGATGCTCATGGATCTCCTATCACGAAGGTCGTGAGGCCAGAGCCCACTGCGACTGACGACACGGCCACTATTGGGGTTGGACAGCCAGATGTTACAACTATTACTCAGACAGGCAATGTTGAATCTCCCGTCACGAGGACCATACAGCCGAGTCAGCCAGGCGACATCACTACGATCATTGTGGAAGTGCCTGAATCGGTATCTCCATACACGACAGTTACGCTCACAGGCACTGTTGCCACTCCTGCAACGTCTAATCAGCCTGACAGCATCTCCGATGGCACTAATATTGTGGTTATTCTATCCCCATCAGACTCCATCATATACGTAACCATTACTCGTACTGGCACTGGAACAACCGCGTTCACTTCAACACAGGAACCCCAGGGACCCAGAGAAACCGGCACTGTGGTGATTAATGTTCCTCCGGGAGCCGGACATTACAACACCGTTACGCGCTTTGCCACGGGCACAGCGCCGAGAACGTATACCGAGACGCCAAATGGACCAGGAGAGGATGCCACCGTCGTGGTCGAAGTCCCTCCAGATTACGCTACTATCACACATATTGGGACCGGTACCGCGCCTGTTACTCGCACGATCCCACCAAGCGGTCCCGGAGAAACAGGTACTGTTATCATTGAGATGCCTCCAGTGAAATGGGCAACTGTATCTCACATTGGCTCTGTTACTGCGCCTGTGACGCATACAGTTCCCCCGAGTGGTCCAGGAGAAACGGGTACAGTTATAGTTGTGTTCCCCCCTCCAGGCTACGATACTGTCACGCAAGTTGGGACCGTTACTGCTCCTGTAACACATACAATTCCTCCAATTAGCCCGGGAGAAACGGGCACTGTTGTAGTTGAGCTCCCTCCTCCCGATGGGTGGACAACAAGTTCTCATTATGGAACTTTCACTGCGCCTTTTACACATACCGTATTTCCAAGCGGTTCAGGAGGAACAGGCACTGTTGTGGTTGAGCTCCCTTCTCCAGTCGGATGGGCTACTGTATCTCATATTGGTTCTGTAACCGCGCCTGTTACGCACACAATTCCGCCAAGCGGCCCCGGAGAAACCGGCACCGTCATTGTTGAGCTCCCGCCACTTAACACTCGTCTTGTATACACTACTCACTATGGCGATGTCACGGCACCAACTACGATTACGCAACCTCCCGATTCGCCTGGTGAAACGGGAACGGTGATTGTCAATCTCCCAAACCCCTTGGCGACCATGACCCGCGGAGCAGATATCAGCACTCCGATAACTATAACACAGCCTCCTGAGCGCCCGGGTGAAACTGGAGCAGTGGTTGTCATCACGCCTATCAAATATAGAACTACAACCATAACTGGAGCAGGCTCGGAAGAGACTACTATCACCCAGAAGCCCTCCGATCCGGGCGATACTGGAGTGGTCATTGTGGTGCTTCCACCAAGCTCAACACCCCCTGTTACAATTCCTGACTTTTCGGTTGTCTCCATGTCAACAGATCCACAATCAACGCCCTTGGTTTCAACAGTGCCCTCCATGGCAATATCCTCCACGACATCGTCATCTGGAATAGAGTCCTCTGCGACGCCCTCCATAATAATACCACCCACGTCCTCTGCTACAACTTCCTCAGTGGCAACATCTTCTGCGATCACGTCTTCCATACCACAGCCTCCGGTGAAAACGCCCTCTGTGACAGGTTCATCTGTTATCACATCGCCCGCAGTCACATCCTCCATAACATCGTCCTTTGCTTCAAGGATTTGGGTTACTGTCACTAATTATTGGACCGGGTCGACGACTCGAACAGCAACTATTACTCCCTCTGACCCTGCTGAGACAGGGACTGTTAGCATCGACTACCCTTCTGATAACTTACATTATGTCGTCATCAGTGACTACTGGACTGGTTCATCAACTAGAACAGTCATCGCCTCTCCCACCGGTCCTGGTGATACGGGTACTATTCGCATTGACTATCCCACCGCTGGTGCCCGTTACATCAATGTTAGTACTATCTGGACAGGATCAACGACTCGATTCTGGACCGAGCCCCCTTCTGGACCCGGTCAAACAGGTACCGTGCACGTCGAAGTTCCCGCTATACGTGTTGTTACTGTCACCACCTTTGGATCTGGGTCTACCACTCGAACCTATACAGAGGAGCATTCTGGTTCAGGTCTCACTGATACAGTTGTTGTGGAAATCCCTCAGTTTACATCTTGGCAAACTGTCACTACCACTGGGACGGATCCAACGACTCGAACATCTACTCAGATGCCCTCTGGTACTGGTAGGATTGGAACAGTCTTCATCGGGGTCCCTCCTAGTACTTCCATTTTTGTCATAAGTGTAACGACAGGGTCTGGAGGTCCGACTAGTACTCTTCGTTCGACGTCTTCGAGTTCAGTGACAACTAGTTCAGTGGTTATCGCAGTCTCAACTCCTTATGTCACAACTACCATTACAGGGACCGGTAGCACTACCAGGATTATCACCCAGGCACCTTCTGGATCAGGTCAGACTGGCACGGTTTTTGTCGAAGTTCCTCCTGCTTCCATTCCTTATATCACAACTACCATTGTTGGCACTGGCACCACGACGATGACCGTTACCCAGACACCTACTGCGCCCGGTCAGACCGGTACAGTCTTCATCCAAGTTCCGCCCCTCTCGAACCAGTATATCACGACTACCGTTACAGGCCCCTTCAGCACTACTAGGACCGTAACCCAAACGCCTGCCGCACCTGGACAAACAGGTACCGTTCTAGTACAAGTTCCGCCTGTGTCGGACCAGTACATTACAACTACGATTACCGGTACCGGCAGTATGGCAAGAACCATCACTCAAACACCAACCCAACCCGGTCAAACAGGTACTGTTATCGTTGAGGTCCCACCTGTTCCGGCAAGATTTATCACGGTAACCAGCACGGGAACTGGTAGTGTCGCAAGCACCATCACTCAGACAGCTGGCACTGTCGGCCAAACTGGCACAGTTGTTGTTATATTGCCTTCAAGCACCGTCCCTTATATCACTACAACGACTACGGGAACTGTTAGTATTGCTACCACCACCACACAGCTACCTAGTACCGCTGGTCAGACTGGCACTGTGCTTGTGATATTACCTCCTAGTGTCACACCATCTATCACGATTATTAGCACCGGCACTGGCATGGCCACAAGCACAGTCTCCAACGTCCCGAATTCTGCTGGTCAGACTGGCACAGTCGTTGTTGTAGTACCACCCAGCGTTACGCCCTATGTCACAACCACCACCACAGGAACTGGTACTATTATAAGCACCGTTACTAGACTGCCGAGCTGGACAGGCCAGACTGGCACGGTCATTATCATTATGCCCCCAGTTGTTACACCATACATCACGACCACCATTACACGTACTGGGACTGCAACTGGCACCAGGACAATGACCCAGCCGCCTAGTGTTTCAGGGGGTACTGGAACTGTTATAATTGAGGTCCCTAAGAGTATCACGCCATACATAACGACAACTATCACCGGAACGGCCACTGGGACAGGTATCAAGACCATCACTCAAACTCCAACCCGTTCAGGAGGTACTGGAACTGTCATAATTGAAGTACCACCGAGTATCACACCTTATACCACGATCACAATGACTGCCACAGGTACTGGAACTGCTATCAGGACCCTTACTCAGACTCCAGCTCGCCCTGGTGAGACTGGAACTGTTGTTATCCAGATTCCACAGAGTATAACGCCTTACATCACAACAACTGTCACTGGCACAAGCATTGGAGCTGCTATAAAGACGATTACTCAGACCCCAAGTCGATCTGGTGAAACTGGAACTGTCATCATCGAGATACCTCCCAGCATCGCATCTTATATCACGATTACACTCACAGGCACCGCGGGCTCGGCTCCGAGTATTATTACCCACGGTTCGGATATTTCAGGTGAGACTGGTAGCGTTCCTATTGCCCTTCCGCCCAGCACTACACCAGATGTGACCACAACTATCAACAGCACAAGCATAGAGAGCATGATCAGCACTGCCAATAATACGGATACAAGTACATCTATGGAGGGAGAGGACAACTCCACGCTGTCGATTAACACTACTACTATTATAGATAGAGGTGCAACTACATCTATTGAGGAAGAAGCCAGCTCCACGCTGTTGGTTGACCCCACTACTATCTCAGACATAGATACAGGAGCTGCGAGTGACAGTACTGCTATGACAGACGAAGGCACAAGCATGGAGAGCATAGATGACATTACCACTGCCCCGACCACCACAGCGTCCCCCACCACTGTGACAGACATGGATACAGGGACAGATACGGCCACAGATACGACAACAGATATAAGCGCGGATACAATCACAGGAACTACAGCTGATACCACTGCTGTCACGGATATAGATACAGACACAGATACAGGGAGATTGATTGATAGTACTACTATCACCGACGAAGGCATAGGTCTGGAGAGCATAAATGACACCAGCACCACTCTCATCATCGTCACAGACACAGACACAAGAACTGCAGTCAACAACACGATCGTCACAGACATAGACGCAAGCACAGAAACTACTGTTGATATGGCTGCTGTCACAGACATCGATACAGACACAGAGACTACAGTTAATACCACTGTCACCACTGAGATAGACTTAAGCACAGGGACCACAATTGACCTTTCTACTAGCACGGATACAGAGAGCGAGACAGACACGAAGACAAAGTCAAATGAAAACACTAACGCGAGCACTGACACAGAGACCCTTATTACCACCACCGCTTCTATCACAGACGAAGTCACAGGGACCGTGGCTGACAATACCACTACAGGCAATGCTGGAACAATTTCGTTTGTTACGACAACCTCGTACGGAAAATTCTCGATGGCTTACACGACCACGATCTTTCCAACCCTCGCAGATGAAACAGGCTCGGTTATTGTTGTTGAGCCTCAACAGTACTTGACGACAACCCGTTACGGAAGCGTCTCGGTCTCGTCCATGACTACCGAGAGTCCTGCGAACCCTGGAGAGACTGGCACGGTTATTGTTGATCTTCCCCAGCCGTTTAATACAGTGACTCGTTACGGCAGCGCCACTATATCTTCCATGTCAACCCAAAGACCCAATACTCCCGGTGAGACCGGTACTGTTATTGTCGATCTGCCTCAGCCTTACACCACCATATTTAGATACGGTAGTGTGCCAGTCTCTTCAGAGACTACAGAGACTCCACGGACCCCCGGGGAAACTGGTACTGTTATTGTTTATCTGCCTGATCCTTATGTTACTTCCACCGAGTATGGTAGGGTTACGGTTGCGACAACCAGGATACTGGCGCCAACTGTGGCAGGCGAAACCGGTACTATCCTTGTTGATCTGCCTAATCCCTACACAACTTCCACCCAGTATGGCAGCTTCACTGAAGCCATGACTATAACAAGAGAACCAACAATGCCCGGTGAGACTGGTACAGTCATCATTGATCTTCCTCAACCCTACACGACTACAACTCAGTACGGTCGCGTCACTGAAGCAGCAACCAGAACAGTAGAGCCAACAATGCCAGGGGAGACTGGTACCGTCTTCGTTGATCTTCCTCAACCTTATACTACTACCACCGAATACAGTAGCGTTACTGAAGCTATGACTAAGACAATAGCGCCTGTGAGACCTAGGGACACTGGTACTGTGCTTGTTGATTTACCGCAACCCTACTTGATTACGACCGAGTACGGTAGTGTCTCTGAAGCCAGGACACAAACAATTGAGCCGTCTATGCCAGGGGAGACTGGCACTATACTCATTGACCTTCCTCAGCCATATACCACCACTACTGAATATGGTAACGCCAGTGTAGCCACAACTAGGACATTGGATCCGGATACCCCAGGGCAGACTGGAACTGTTTTGGTAGATCTGCCCCAGCCATACACCACCACCACGCGATACGGAAGCGTCTCGATCAGCAGCATCACGACAGAAACGCCCGATACACCAGGCCAGACTGGAACTGTGATAATCGACATCCCTCAGCCTTACACAACTACAACCAGATATGGCCGTGTTACAGTCAGCAGTGCCACAACCGAAACACCTGTACAACTTGGAGACACGGCAACGGTGATCATCGATCTTCCACAACCATATGAGACCACGACCCGATATGGAAATGTCACAGCTAGCACCATCACTACAGAGACACCATCTGTCCCTGGGGAAACTGGAACAGTTATCATTGACCTTCCGCAACCGTACACTACAACTACAAGATACGGAAGTGGTTCAGTCAGCACTGTCTCAACTCGAACACCTTCCAATCCCGGAGATACTGCAACAGTGTTCATAGACCTCCCTCAGCCCTATGTGACCACGACTCGATATGGAAGCGTGACAGTTAGCTCTATCACAACAGAGGATCCTGCTAGCGGCAACGAGACAGGCACAATTATTGTAGATCTTCCTCAGCCTTACACGACTACTACTCGATATGGAAGTGTAACAGTCAGTTCCATGACAACTGAAGAACCTGCTAGTAGGGGCGAATTCGGCACAGTTATTGTCGACCTTCCTCGGCCGTATGTAACAACAACTCGCTATGGGAATGTTCCAGCCAGCACCGTCACAACAAAAATGCCTGCTGGTTCTGATGATGGGCAGACGGCTACTGTTATTGTTGATCTGCCTCAGCCTTATGTCACCATTACTCGCTATGGACGTGTCACAGCCAGTAGTGTCACGACAGAAATGCCTCCTGATAGTGGTGCAGGAGAGACTACAACGGTTATCATTGATCTTCCCCAGCGCTATGTAACCACAACACGCCATGGAAGTGTTACGGAGAGCAGTATGACGACCGTGTCACCTAGTGGTACTGGTCCTGGAGAGACTGCTACAGTCATTATAGATCTCCCCCTACCATACACTACGATCACTGAATACGGAAGTGTCACAGCTAGTACCGTGACCACTTTAACTGCCAGTGGTCTTGGCGACACTGCTACTGTCATCGTTGAACTTCCTTACTCTACCGTCACGACCACCGAACTATATACAGGTACCTTCACATTAACAGGACCGACTGCTATCTCTACAATCCCTGCCTCTGGGTCGATTCCTGGTACAGTTATTGTGGCGACACCTCCGCTCTATCCAGTCACAAGTACACGAGCGTATACTGGTACTGGAGTCTTGACGGGGCCGACCACCGTGACCACGATCCCTGCTTCGGGCACGGTCCCTGGTACTGTCATAGTGGAAACGCCACCTGTGACTATCACGCTACCCTACACCGGTACCGACATCTTGACTGGACCGACCACCGTGACTACAATTACGGCATCAGGCGCCGAGCCTAACACAGTTGTAGTCGAAATCTCATATGGCATAATTACACGGCCGTACAGCGGTTCAGAAAGCTTAACAGGTCCAACCGTTGTGACTACAATCCCTGCTTCAGGTACAGAACCTGGCACTATCGTGGTTGAAACACCTGTGATGAGATTGGCCGATTCAAGTACAGATATGTCAACGGAAGAGACTTCTCTTACCACGATTACAATACCGTATACTGGCACAGATACCTTGACAGGACCAAGTACCGTTACCACGATTGCCCCTTCTGGCACTGCACCGGGCACAGTAGTGGTAGAAACACCGCTTAACACGATTACAATACCATATACCGGAACAGAAATCCTTACAGGACCAACAACTGTCTCAGCTGTTCCACCATCAGGAACAGAGCCAGGTACAGTGATCGTTGCGACCCCGCCGGTTTATAGCACACGACTCTACACTGGCACAGAAACATTGACGGGGCCAACGATTGTGACTACAATTTCTCCGTCCGGCACTATACCGGGTACAGTGATTGTTGAGACCCCGGGAGTGTATGTCACTGTCACTCAGTCATATACAGGAACAGATACCCTCACAGGGCCAACAACTGTATCAACAGTGGAACCTTTGGGAACTGTGCCAGGCACATTTATAGTCGCGACTCCAGAGGTCTATGTTACTGTAACCGAGCTTTACAGTGGCACAGAAACTCTGACAGGCCCCACCACTGTATCAACGGTCCCGCCATCAGGAGTCGAGCCAGGCACAGTCATTGTGAAAACCCCGGGTGTCTATGTCACTGTGACCGAAGCATACAATGGCACTGAAACTCTAACAGGACCTACTACGGTCACTATCATCGCTCCATCTGGCACTGAACCTGGTACAATAATCGTCAAAACCCCAGAGGTTTACATCACGATCACGGAGCCATATACTGGTACCGAAGTTCTGACTGGGCCTACAACAGTCAGTACTATTGCTCCTTCAGGCACAGACCCTGGTACCTTCATTGTCGCGACCCCAGAAGTTTATGTCACCATCACTGAGCCTTACACTGGTGCGGAGTATCTGACAGGGGCCACGACCGTGGCTACGGTTCCTCCTTCCGGAACTACACCTGGTACAGTGATCGTTGAGACGCCACCAGTGTATCTCACAAGATTCTACACGGGGACAGATATTCTCACAGGTCCTACTACTGTCAGTACAATTGCTCCTTCAGGCACGGACCCCCGTACAATTATCGTCGAGACCCCGCCAGTCACGGTTTATCAATACTATAATGGCACATCAATCTTGACTGGCCCTACTACGGTCACAACGATCACGCCCACCGGGACAGAAGCAGGAACCGTTATCATTGAGACACCCGCAATTACTAGCACAAGACTCTACAATGGCACGTCTCAGATAACTGGCGAGATCACAGTCACAACAATTACCCCTACTGGTACCGAGCCTGCAGTTGTCATTGTTGAGACACCTGCAATCACAATTACAAGATTCTATACCGGCACAGAGATCTTAACTGGCCCTACCACAGTAACTACGATCACCCCCACAGGAACCGAAGCTGAAACTGTTATCGTTGAGACACCGCCAGTCACTATCACCCGTTTCTACAATGGAACAGACACTTTGACGGGCCCTACCACAGTCACAACTATCACACCCACGGGTACCGAAGCAGGCACAGTAATCGTGGAGACACCTGCCGTTGTGATAATCCGGTTCTATACTGGAACAGACATCTTGACTGGCCCAACGACCGTCACGACGATTACTCCGACAGGCACTGAGTCTGAAACCATCATCGTAGAGACGCCTCCGGTCACAATTACTCAATTCTACATGGGAACAGATTACTTGACCGGCCCAACAACTGTGACCACCATCACACCAACGGGCACTGAAGCGGGTACCGTCATTGTTGAAACGCCTGCTACAACAATCACAAGATTCTACACTGGAACAGATATCTTAACAGGTCCAACAACCGTCACGACTATCACACCAACAGGAACCGAAGCTGGTACTGTCATCGTTGAGACGCCACCTGTGACAGTCACCCAATTCTACACAGGAACCTCCCCCATTTCAGGTCCAATTACGGTGACAACTGTAACGCCCACAGGAACAGAAGCAGGCACTGTTATCATCGAAACCCTGCCGGTTACTATTACTGAAGAGTACACGGGCACATCTTCCATAGGAGGCCCTATCACTGTAACGACGATCACACCAACGGGAACAGAAGCTGGAACGGTTATCATTGCAATTCCACCTCCTGATACCTGGATTATTACAGAGCAGTACACAGGGACATCTTCCATAACTGGACCGATCACTGTAACAACCTATACACCTACAGGCACCGAGGCTGGAACCGTTATTATTGCGACACCAGCTCAGCAAACTGTGACTGTGACCGAGCAATACACAGGAACAGATGTTCTGACTGGCCCAACTACGACAACCGCCACGCCCACAGGATCTGAGCCAGTAACCGTTTTTGTCAAAACTCCAATCCAACAAACTGTGACTGTTACGGAAGAGTACACTGGCACAGATGTACTTACTGGTCCCACTACTACCACGATCACACCCACAGGATACGAGGCAGTAACTGTTATTGTCGAGACACCATCTCCCCAAACTGTTACCATCACTGAGCAATACACTGGAACAGACGTCCTGGCTGGCCCAACTACAACCACAATTACGCCTACAGGTTATGAGGCTGCTACAGTTATCGTGGAAACGCCAGCCCCTTCCACTGTTACTGTCACAGAGAAGTATACAGGAACGGATATACTGACCGGGACAACTACCGTCACAACTATCACGCCAACAGGATACGAGGCAGCAACGGTTATTATCGCAACACCGTCTGCACGGACTGTTACTCTTACCGAGCAGTATACTGGCACAGATACATTAACCGGACCAACCACAGTCACAACTATCACGCCTGCAGGTTACGAAGCTGCAACAATTATTGTGGAAACGCCTCCTCTATTCACAGTCACAGTCACTGAGCAATATACTGGCACAGATACGTTAATCGGACCAACTACCATTACGACTGTTACGCCAACAGGATACGAAGCGGCTACGGTCATTTTCGCAACACCGTCTGCAAAAACCGTTTACGTTACCGAGCAATACACCGGCACATCTGTCTTGACTGGTCCAACTACTGTCACAACAATTACTCCTACAGGATACGAAGCTGCTACAGTCATCGTCGAAACACCCCCAGCATCAACTGTGACTGTTACTGAGAAGTACACAGGCAGCTCTGCCCTGACTGGCCCTACTACGGTGACGACAATAACACCAACTGGATATGAGGCTGCAACCGTTATTGTAGAAACACCGCCTCCCCAGACCGTCACTGTTACACAACGGTATAGCGGAACATCGACCCTCACTGGTCCTTCCACCGTGACCACAATCACACCGACAGGATGGGAGCCTGCAACAGTTATTGTAGAGACACCACCGCCCGATACAGTTACTGTCACGGAGCAATATACCGGTACCTCCTCCTTGACTGGTCCTATCACAGAGACAACTATCACTCCCACGGGAGACGAAGCTGCCACTGTTGTGATTGCAACTCCAAGACCCCACACGGTCACAGTCACCGAGCAGTATAGTGGTACCTCGTCTTTGACCGAGCCTATCACATCAACTTATACAGCGACTGGATATGAGGCAGCCACCGTTGTCGTCGAAACGCCAGGACCTCATACTGTCACTGTGACCGAGCAGTATACGGGTACCTCCTCTTTGAATGGCCCTATTACAACAACCTACACAGCCACGGGATACGAGGCTGCCACTGTTTTTGTCGAAACCCCCAGACCTACCGTTACAATTACGCAGCAATACACTGGAACATCCTCACTAACTGGCCCGACCACCATGACCACGATTACGCCATCAGGCACGGATCCTGCAACAGTTATTGTTCAAGTACAAGGCCACACAGTTTACACCACGCAGCAATACACCGGCACAGCAACCCTGACTGGTCCATCTACTGTGTCGACTTACCAACCTACGGGAACCGAGGATGCTACAGTTTTCGTTGTAACGCCACGCCCTACAGTGACTTCTACACAACAATACACTGGAACTTCAACCTTGACTGGGCCAACCACCTACACGACGGTAACGCCAAGAGGAACGGCCGCCGCGACTGTCATCGTTGCAACACCACGACCTACAGTGACCATTACACAACAGTATACTGGAACGGCTACCCTGACGGGCCCGAGTACATCAACGACTGTAACTCCAACAGGAACAGACCCTGCGACTGTCATCGTTGTTACGCCACGCCTTACGGTGACTACTACCCAACGATACACTGGAACATCAGCCCTGGCTGGACCATCGACTGTGACAACGATTACTCCCTCAGGAACGGATGCTGCGACAGTTGTAGTGGTAACCCCAGACCCAACAGTTACTAGCACGCGTCAATACAGTGGCACAGGTACCATCAACGCCGCGACTACAGTTACAACAATTCCCCCTTCAGGCACCGCACCTGGCACAGTCATCGTTGAGACTCCCACATCACCCCCATCTTTCAGCTGTGATGAAGGAGGATACTTGATGCAAGTCAGGACTCTGTACAGATATAACCTTGTGACGGGAGAAAACAAGCTAGTCGCTACCAACGTCGGTCCCGGTGCTCCTTCGGGCACCACCAACGGAGGCACCATTAACCCTATTGGATATAATGTCATCGATAATCTGATTTACGGCATCGTTCAGATCGCAAATGGAAAAAGCCAGGTCATTAGAATAGGCAGCACTGGAGCCTACACCCTGATGAACACATTCATCGATGGCACCTGGAACAGTGGAGATGTCGACGCGAATGGCATTTTCTGGATCTCTTATTACGGTGGGAAGTGGGCCAGGATCGATGTCAATCCAAATTCCCCGACCTACGGCCATATCCTTGGACAAGGAACTGCAAGCCCATCACTCAACATTGCCGATTGGGTTTTTATCCCTGGAGGAGGCCGCTACCTCTACGGGCTTCAGGGGAGCTCCGGGAGCTCCGGGAAGACAGTTCTCGCGAGGTGGAATATCGACACTGGTGCTTGGCAGAATCTTTTCGACTATGGACATATTGCCGGTGATAACCTCTGGGGCGCGACGTACTCCGTGGGCAATCAGCTCATGTACGCGTCTGAGAATACTTCAGGTGCTATTTATCGATTCAATGTCCAGACTGGGGCGAAATCTCTTGTTGTTAACGGTCCGAAGACATCTCAGAATGACGGTGCGCGTTGTATCAACGCCACGCCTCTCACATAGTCCTTTGGCAAACGGCTTCAGTATTCTTCGTGGATGGGGAGAAGTGAAGATGGGCTACAGCCTTTAACAAGCACTGGGAGCGAGTTTGCTTCGAATTCCGCTGGGACCTTTTAGCATACCCCTTGCACTCATGTTTCATTTGTTGTCAGCATGGTGTTTTTCTTTCTTAGCTGGGATCGTATTTAGAAGATCATGACAACTATCTAGTCTTTATATACTCGCACTTTATAGTCATCACGCCACTTGTCTTCAATAATAACCAATTGAGACGCTTGCACCTTCTTCAGATACTTGTCTTCGGGAGTCTCCTTATAGTCTTCTCTATCGATATCCACAAATCCTTCCTTTGCAACAGAGCGCGGGGTGATCATCAGAGAGCGGCCTGCGATATATCAGTATGCTAAGAACTTTAGTAGGGGGTTTCCAACTCACCATTTATGCTCCTATCAGTTGCAATTCTCAACATACAACTAGAAACATCTTTCTGCTCGCCAAACTCAACTCCATGGTCGATTAGCCACTTCTCGTATTCTGCTGTCCTGATGGCACTCTTGATCCAACATGGTGCGACGTAGTTTATGCGAATTGCCTGCTCATGGCTGTTCCTTCGGACTGTTCTCATGAAGCCACGGAGTCCATATTTGGTCGATGTGTACTCCCAGTTTCCCTGTCACAATTAGCGGAGCTCTTGCAGAACTTGGGGGTTTCTTACGGGAGAATCTATCCAGGCAACCATGCTACCAGTGATAATAAAGCAACGATCTCGTTCTTCGCTTACAGGCTGCTTGCGGAAGTAGTGCACGGCAAGCTTCCACGTGTAGAACGTTCCATCTATGTTGACCCGTACGATATTTAGGTCAGGCTTTGTTGGCTCGCCATTAGGATCTAACGACACTAAGATCAGTATATTTAGGTAATTTGAATAAAGGGTGGTTTGGCTCACCGTCCAAAACCCACAAGCTATCCCCCGAACTTCGACTAATACCAGCATTCGCAATGACAACATCAACACTCTTACTCGGACTCTTATTCTTCGCTGTTTCAAACATAGCCTTTTGTTGATCCCAATCTCGAATGTCGCATCTCACAAACACGCACGTTTGGCCATTAGCATTAAGCTCTGCTTCAATTTCTTTGCCTCGTTCGTTAACATCGGCAAAGGTCACGAAGGCGCCTGCAGCGACGAAGTCTCGAACGAAAGCTTCGCCCATGCCATTGGCACCTCCTGTGATGATGACTGATTTACCACGGATGTTATCAAGTTGAGGGGGGATTGTGTGGTCAATTGGACCGGTATATGAGTAGCGGTTTAGAGACATGGTGCAAGGTGGTACAGTGGTCTGTGCTGGGTGTTGGGCTTGGGTGAGTACTGATGGGGGAATAACGTCAACAGCTAGGTCAAAAGGGCTTTTAACATGAAGGTTAACCAGAATATGCTAACGTATGCTAACCTGCTTTTCTCAAGGTATTAGAAGCCTTCTCATTGCCATGGTCGGCTCGGGTACTGCGATGTCGCTGGTCAACCCCGCATTCACCATCGGATACTGGACCAGCGATCGGTAATCCAAATTGGGATAGCCGTACCACCAAGCAACACTGACAAGATTGCCGAGGTGCTTCTGAACGAGAAGTAGGAAGTAGTCATGTTCGGCTATTGGGGACTGGGGAGAGAGCGGCATGTTGACTAGATGCGCTGATGCAAGCTTAACCGGAGTCGACGTAGGGAATGATTCGGGACCAAACCGCGAAGTATTTTACATGTCACAAAGTCTAATAACTACTTCAACACCATCTTAATCGGTTTATAGCATCAGAGGAAGACATCAATCCATCTCAAAGGCTCCAACTTGAACTCAATCTCTCTCACTCACACACAATCACAATGCCTGCCTTCGAGTCCCCAGAGACCAAGGCTCAATCCGTCGAGGACCTCTCCTCAATGCCAGCAACTGAGCTCCCCGAGCTCGTCACCAAATTAGATGACATCAAGAATGGTCTGAACGGCCATACTAACGGCCACTCTGCGGACCCTTTCACACTCAGCCAAGAATATGCCTATACACCTCGCAAGATCAAAGTCTTCACCATCGGCGCTGGCTTCTCTGGTCTTCTCATGGCGCATAAGTTCCAACACCGCTTCCCTGAGATGGAAGATATCGTTGATCACACGATCTTTGAAGCGAGAAGTGATATTGGTGGGACTTGGTTAGCTAATAACTACCCCGGTGTTCAGTGCGATGTGCCGAGTCATATTTATGTATGTTATCCATTGCT
Source organism: Fusarium concolor (assembly GCA_013184415.1). Classification (NCBI taxonomy): domain Eukaryota; kingdom Fungi; phylum Ascomycota; class Sordariomycetes; order Hypocreales; family Nectriaceae; genus Fusarium; species Fusarium concolor. Next base: position 25,737 of record JABCJY010000291.1, on the reverse strand, counting down.
GATGAAGAGCTGTGCTGATTTGTGTAGGCATTCCCATTTGATCCTAATCCTAACTGGGAGAGGTTCTACGCCAGTGGAGGCGACATTCTTGCTTATATGAAAGCAACTGTTAAGAAATGGAATCTTGATCGTGATTTGCAGCTTAACACTCGTGTTGTTGGCGCTGAGTGGCTGGATGATCTTGGTCAATGGAAGGTTACTGTTGAACACAGGGGCATTCAGAGGGAAGAGTACTGTCACGTCTTAATCTCAGCTCAAGGAGTACTCGTGTAAGTTTCAAGTCGCTCTCTTGACTAACAATGCTAATTCTTCAAGGCACGAATCATGGCCAAAGATTCCTGGTCTAAAGGACTTTGAAGGCCACACCACGCATTCAGCAAGCTGGGACCACAACTACGACTACTCCAACAAACGCATCGCCGTCATCGGAAACGGCTCGTCCGGAATCCAAATCGTTCCTCAAATGGCAAAACTCCCCGGTACAACCGTCACTAACTTCGTTCGCGGTCCAGCATGGGTCTTCTACCGCGCCCCTCCCTCAAAGCATCTCGGCAGAGAAGACGACGACCCTAACCCCCGCTACTCAGAACAAGATAAGCAACGGTTCCAAGACCCAGAACTTCATCTTCAGCATCGTAAGGGGATTATTTCCAGGACGAATAAGAGCTTTTATATCTTTCGAAAGGGGGAGAATAATGAGAGGGGGATGAAGATGGCGGCGGAGCAGATGGCGGAGAAACTTGGGCATGATCCTGTGCTGTGTGAGAAGTTGATTCCGAAATGGGAGCTTGGGTGTAGGAGAATTACACCGGGACCGGGGTATTTGGAGTCGTTTTTGAGGGAGAATTGTCATTTGACGGATAGTCCTATTACGCAGGTTACGAAGAAGGGGTTGAGGACTGCTGATGGTAAGGAGCATGAGGTCGACGTCAGTAAGTAAACACCACGCCCTCATCTACTGATAAGAAAGCTGACCCATTCTAGTCATTTACGCGACTGGCTTCGACGTTTCTTTCCGTCCTCGCTATCCCATCGTTGGTCTCAACAGCATCGACCTCCGCGAACAATGGAAAGAAGATCCCGAAGCATACGTTTCAGTAGCCGTACCCTCCATGCCCAACTATTTCATGATGATGGGACCAAATTGTCTCGGCGGCCACGGCTCTCTCGTTGAATCCCTCAACTGGACCGGCGACTACTTCGTCAAATGGATCAAAAAGCTCTCCACCGAAGACATAAAATACGTGGTTCCCAAGCAGTCAAAAGTCGATGCCTTTATAAAGTACTGCGATCAAGTCCACAAGACTCTTGTGTGGAGCGGTGGATGCACGAGTTGGTATAAGAGGGGCAAAGTAGACGGACGCGTGACAGCGTTGTTTGGGGGCAGTGCGCATTTGTTCAATCGGATGTTGAGTGAGATTCGGGCGGAGGACTTTGAGATTGTGTATAACACGGCGAATCCGTTTCGGTTTATGGGGAATGGGTTTACGGCTTTTGAGATGGATCCCGAGAGCGATTTGTCGTGGTACGTTGAGAAGGCGGAGACATTGAGGTGTTGAATGAGGCAAGGATAGGTCATAAAGATTAAGATACCTAAGGTCTTGGGGCAATAGGGGATATTATTTCCTTTAAGATTATTATTAGATTTGCTTTATTGTGCTGTCCATTACTACATAGTCTCAAAGTTGATGTTGGAAAAGTCAAAGTTGTAATCAATAAACGGCTCCAGCAAGTCGTTATACCGATTAAGCAGATCCTCATGGAACACTGCATTCTCTGGCGACGGTAAAGCAGTCGCCGTAGTTCCAAACTCATCATCAGCAAGTAGACAGTCTGCAATACGGCTCGTTGATCTCGTAACAAACGGGAACAAGAGCTTCCAGTCAAAGTCGCTTGAAGCGCTTGAGTCACCTTGACCGTTAGGAGCCGTTGCTTTCGCTCTGCCTGGGTGCATCATGGTGCGAGGCAGCGCGCGAAGTCGTTCAAAGCCTTGTCGTATGACATTCGCGGAAGCCCACATTTGCTGGAGTTGACTGACCGCTTGGTCCAGAATGTCCAATCCCTCTTCTGCTTCTTGGGAGAATTGTTTGATGCGACTTGCTTGGAGAAGAGCGATGAAAGCTGTCCCGCAATACCAGCAGGTAATCGCCATCAGAAATCTTGCATTGCCACGTGACAGGATATCTCTGAGAATTCGGGCAATGCATGAAGCAGCTAGTATTGCGGGTGGTAAAGCTTGAGGAAGATCGGGTGTTGTTCTCTGAAGATGCATTACGATGATGGTAGTGAGGTATGGGAGGTGTAATTGATGCACATCTCGATCAAAGCCCTCTGTGCGGCTCGATCCAATTGGGAGCTGAAGATCTGGAGGCAAGTATTGTATCCATCCCACAAGCTCTTGTCGCAGTTCAGTGGGAAATGTAGCCTGGTTGGAGGGCGAGTCAACAGACTTGGATAGTGCCTTTGAGACTCTACCCATTATACCACATAAACGAACCCAGTACATGAAAATGCGTCCTTTCTTTTGCGATACAGGGTCGCTGGGGAAGTCCGACGGTTGGACTTCTTTTATTGTCATATCTTCGGGACAAATTATGCAAGGTTTGCTTTGACAGAGAGATGTCAATCGCTCTCGTGCCTACACTGTTAGTACTCATCAAACATAGCCCAAGACTTTCACGAACTTACAAATACAGTCCACCATAATCTCCTCCGTAAATTTAGATGAAGCGCACCAGACGCTGTGCTTTCTTTCGGTTCACGATGAATGTTCATCTGCTGTGCATGCCGTATAATAACAGAAGTCCACCACCAAGACGCATGTCGATGAGCCGTAGAAGGCGACCTCGGCGCCCACCAATAGAACAACGACACAGCTTTCAATGACGTAAGTATATCCGGCTCTTCATCCATATAAAACATCATCCGTGCTTTCTCATAATACGCCGCCGGTCCTTGATGTGGTATCAACGGTGGCTGTATATGACTTGCCGCAAGGGCAAGTGCATTAGCTAACATAGGCGACCGCGCAAGTTCAGAGTCAAGTGTATCGTGGTCTAGGACGGGACACCATGGATAGCAATACTCAAAGTACGTCTCTGAGAAACTTTGTTGGAGTTCTTGTTGGCGAGGGTCTGAGGATGAGTTTCGGAGTTCTAAGTTTGCGACGAGTTCTTGTTGTTCGGCTTCGAGGTTGTTTTCAGGGCCGTAGATTTGGAGGAACCCGGTGTCGACGTCTCCTGCGTGACTGCGGCCTGCGCCTTCGGTTGGGGATGTGCTGGACTTGGTAGGGTGATTGACTGCAGCATCGGGAGCTGCTGTGGGGAGAGAAAAGGCGACATGTATTGGTGAGGCATGGGCGGCTGGTGTTTCGCCCATCGCTGGATCAATTACATGGTCGTCAAAGCCGATCTCTGTGGCATCAGCTTGTTCTGTGTTGTCTTCTCCCGCATCTTCACCTCCAGCGACGATAGTATCACATTCAGTACCACACTCCACCTGCGTCGACGCTCTCCGGCGCTGCTTTCCCCTTCTAGACGGTCTCAAATGACACGCCTGGTCCAGATTATCACAATTGGAGCATTTCTCTTGGCCCTGCGAAGTCCGGCTCTTGAACATAGTCAGCCGGCATATCCACCCAGCATCAGCGGGGTGTGCTCACCTGCAGATCACATTTGATCTTCTTAGAATGACAAAAGAAACAAACTGCTTCAGCACGCTTTCGTTTCGGCTGTCGAGCACTGAAGTGGAGCCAGTTGCCGACGAGTTCTGTCATTGCCGGGAGAGATTGAGGAGAGATGCAAGGTGAAACTTAATTATTAGAGAGAGGTGATGGGGGAGCTGGTGTACCCTGGACTAACCCCAGATTTTATGAAGCCGAGGTCTTGGTTAAGGTTGGGGAGCGGGGGACTGCAAAGGATTTAGCGTGTCTTGGCGTGATAAGGCCCCTGTAAGGTAGTTTGTAGGGTAGCCTAAGTGGGGTGAACCTCTGAAGCCGTGGACACAACAGAATCAGAACCTACCTTAATGACGATAAAGCTAATGGCTAAATTTGAGATAACTTTTATAAATATGAGGATATCCTTATGACGATGGGAAAAGCTAAATGGTTCATATATGGCTCTGTGGAATCGCTCAACGTAGAATTCACGTCACTGAGCATGGAACCTAATGGCTGATTTACCGCATACACTAAAACGGACAACTTTGCAATATGAAGGATCAAATTAACTTCAAAACGATATAAACCACAACTATCCACAAAGAAGCGAAGCCTGCAAATATATCTTTCCCATCGTGCTTAAAGAATATAGCGGAATTGCATATTCTGATCTGTTAGCACTGGACGTGTAAAATAATCAAGGAATTGACTTACCTTGGTATCAGTGAGATCATCCTCGTACGCATGATCGAATCCCTCCACGGTTCCAGCCTTATCGCGTCTCTTGTTAGTCCACATACACATGAAGCGGTAGACAATAGCGAGCAAGCCAGCGATGATGGAGGTGACGACGACGATGATGAAGCCTGGTGCGAAACGAGGCGCGTCTCCCTTCTTGAAGCATAGAGGGCCCACAAAGTTGCCTACATATGTTAGGATGAGTTCATAAGACTTTTGGTGGTGACGTACCTAAACAGTAACCGATATAGAGACCGGAGGAGGCAACAGAGCGCTTGGTGTATCCCGCTGTGTTGGCGATTTGAAGACCCATGAGCACGGCATAGCCACCGCCGACGGAGGGGAGGATGTATACGGCAAACAAAAGGGCGCCTGTTGCTGATTGGGGTAGAAGCCAAAGAAGAAGTGCAGATAAGACAGTTCCCATTTGAGCGATGAAGACCAGGTAAGACCGAATATTCTTGTACCGATAGGCCAAGTAGGGCATGAGGAGCTGAAGGGTTCCGGCATATGCACCGCAAGGCATCATAAGAAGCAGGGAGTTGAGAGTACTAAAACCGAATCCATGAATGATAATAGGTACGAAAGTAGAGATAGGACCATTGGCGATCATAGACAAGAACGCGATGGCGAAGACAGTCCAGAACTTAGTGTCAAGCAAGAGTTCCCAAATCTGAGAGACCTTGAGGTGTGTGTTTCGAACACCTGAATTGTTGGTCTTGAGTCGCGCGACGAGGATATATCGTTCTCTTTCGTTGAAGCCCTTGGCGCGGACGGGATCGGGTGGGAGGACGAAGACGAGAAGGATGCCCCAGATGATGGTGATGGCGCCGGAGAAGTAGTACATGTAACGCCAAGAGGACTTTCCGCCATTGATGAGACCGAAGGCGTAGTTGATGATGGGGGAGATGATGGAGACGTAGCCGGTGCAACTGTACCAAATACTATGATGATGTTAGTAGATGTACTGATGATGTTAGGTAAGACTTACCCCATGCGCATAGCCTGTTCGTTCTTTCGATAGAAACTTCCCTACAGACGCTTAGTCACTCTTCAATAAGTTTCCAGGCATATATGCCCACTTACAACAATCATCATAAACATCGGACTGATACCACTCTCCAAGAATCCAAGGAAGAATCGCTGCGTGTACAGGGTCTTGTAATCATTGCATACCGTAGTCAGGATAAGACAAATACCCCAAACAGTAACAATTCCAGAAGCAACTCGCTCAATTGGATATCGCTGAGCAAGCATCATGGCGGGATAAGCACCGACGATAAAACCAAGATAGAAGATAGCCGCGGACATGGCATAGCGATCGCCACTGAGAAGACCAAGATCTTCTCTCAGTCCGAATAAAGCCTTAGTTAAATTAGTAATAGTTTAGGGATTGGAGTGGAAGTCTTACCGCTTGGGAGAGCATGGCCTTGTCGTAATACTGCAACATGTACGTTGCACAAAGAACAGGCATGAGTTTCCAGTCAATCTTTCGACGTAACTTCTTCTCCTCCTCATCAGTCCACGTCTGATCGCCATCATACGCCCCAAGTACTTTCATCGCCTCATCTTGATGAACAGTATCAACCTCAACTTGCTTGGGTGCGTTAGATTGCATGTCTGCATCCTCTGCATGCCTCACAGCAGCGCCTTTCTCAGAATCAGACATGATTGTCGAAGGATAAGCCCAAGTTATCGTATGATAGATAATGAGATGTCTGGGGGAGCATTTTGAGTGGAGTACAGCACGATACTTATCTTGCGTGAATCTGGCTTGCTTTCAGATCGATGGTATGGGGTAATCCGGGGTAAGGGCGCTGGGGTGAGTTTGTTCGTGTAAACGAGGCTCGGCGACTATGCCTGATGAAGATTACCGAGTAGTTTGCCGGGCCTGGACCCAACGCTATTTGTTGCGGGGTGACGCGTGAGCTCTCACATTCAGGCCCGTTCATTGCAATTGTTATCTATTTCAGGTGTAGTCTTTCATCTGGTGTAGAATATTCAATAAGTGGCGTGTATACACCTTCTCAGCTGCCGAAACCGCCATCAACCACTTTCATACTAGCAGACACCATGGCAAGCAAAGCACCACATCTCGAGATCCCACCAGGAGAGCCTCTCAAGGCTGTCAAGCTTATCAATCCTGTTAACTTTGGCCCTGCAATTCTCCAACGATTCATGGCCCCTCCTGTTCCAGGCCTCGAGACATTCAAGAGTTCTCCATCGCTATCATTTCTCATTGAACACCAATCTGGAAGAAAACTTGTGTTTGACCTAGGAATTCGAAAAGACTACGATAATTACGCACCGTCGATTGTGAAATACTTGCCAACTACTAATTACAGTATCGAAGTGGCGGGAAATGTGGCGGATATTTTACAGCAGAATGGAGTGCCGTTGGTAGAAATCGAGGCAGTTATCTGGAGGTTAGTTGAGCTCATTGCTGAGTTTCCAGTATATGCTAAATATTTATAGTCACTGGCATTGGGATCATATTGGAGATCCTTCTACATTCCCCCATCTGACGAATCTCGTTGTTGGTCCTGGTTTCAAGGAAGCGATGCTACCAGGAGCACCCGCAAACCCAGAATCACCAATCCAAGAGAGTGATTATGCGTAAGTTTCATCATTCCGACTATACTGTCTGATAGGGTGTTAAATGCTGTCAGCAATCGTAATCTGCGGGAAATCAGCTTCGAAGGGAAAGGCTCACTCAAGATTGGCCAGTTCCCGGCCTTTGACTATTTTGGAGATGGCTCGTTCTATCTCCTTGATAGTCCTGGGCATGCAGTTGGACATCTCTGTGGCTTAGCAAGAACAACATCAGCTCCAGATACCTTTGTTCTTATGGGGGGAGATATCTGTCATTATGCAGGTATTTTCAGACCATCAGAGTATCTCCCAGTCCCGGATAAGATCTCACCGCATCCCTGCCATCCACACTCAGACAGTGTTCTCTGCCCGGGAGAAGCTTTTGCTCGGCTACAAAAGTCACGAGGGAGAGCTACAACTGATACCCTATTTGACTTGACCTTTGGCTTGGATCTGGAGCTGGCCTCTAAGACTACGAGGCAACTACAAGAACTAGACTGCAACGAAAACATCTTTGTGGTTGTAGCTCATGATTCTACGGTACGAGATGGTGTACCTCACTTTCCGGAGAGTTTGAATGATTGGAAGGAGAGAGGCTTTGGAAAAGGATTGAAGTGGGCGTTTCTACGGGATCTGGAGAATTATTGGAGGTCTGAAGGGTTGCTTGGTGAGCAGGAATAAATTGACGAGAAGGCCTACCTAAATCTCACCTAATTCAACCTAAGGTCTTAGGCACCTATTCAGAGGCTCAGATTACATGGGTTATCCATCTTGTGGAGTTTCCTGATTGTTTGACATCGTCATAAGGTAGCTATGTGGCTTGATTAATGCCGAACAGCCCGACCTGTGCCTTCAAGCAATGTGCTCATGGCATATCTCAACCACCGGCCCTGGCAATTGAATCCGGTTGTTAACTCCGTGTCCGTAAATCGGCCGTCGTTCGGCTAGCAATAAGGACGTGTCAACCACAAATGACTCGGTTATGGCATGGTTACCCTCTTTAGGTAAAGCGTAAATAGCTTTCACTTCGGCTACACGATACCCCAGACTTTAATCTCGAGTGGGGGCGGCGGGGTTGACAAGGATTCCCTGAGATGTGTAATTGAGGAGAACAAGATCCATTTGCATAAATCGATGCGATTGACGAGAGTTACAGAGTCACATCGCCATTTCTTCTCTGAAATTAATCCACGCTCTTCATCTCTGTATCATTGGTATACTCGCAAACTTTCACAATGCCTTCTGCGCAACCTATTCGAGAAGATGCGTTTGGACCATCAACCACCAATCTGGACTACGACGTTCTCATAATCGGCGCCGGACTCAGTGGTATTCTTAGCCTCTACCGTATGAGGGAGCTTGGCTTGAAGACAAAAGTCATCGAAGCTGGATCTGGCGAAGGAGGGACTTGGTTTTGGTAAGCACTTCCACAACTATTCATGACTCGACCAACTGACAGTCCACAGGAACAGATATCCTGGCGCTCGATTTGACTCAGAGAGTTATTCCTACATCTTCTCCTTCTCACAAGAAGTCCTCGATGAATGGAATTGGACAGAGCATTTCTCTCCTCAACCCGAGACTTTGCGATATATCCAATATCTCACAGACAAATTCGACTTGAGACGTGATATGCAATTTAACACCCGCGTCAAGTCCGCAAAGTATCAAGAAGAGAGTTCATCTTGGCTGCTTGAAGACGAAGATGGCTCGCATTATACATGTCGGTACCTCATCACTGCGATGGGAATTTTGAACAAGCCGACTTTACCGAACATTCCTGGAGTGAATAACTTCAAGGGACAAGCTTGGCACACAGCTAGATGGCCTGATGACGCTTCTGCTTTGAACGGCAAGCGAGTTGGCATCATCGGCACTGGCGCTACAGCAATTCAGACCATCCAGGCTATCTCGGATAAAGTCGGCCATCTGACTGTTTTCCAACGAACACCCAACTGGACTGCTCCACTGCGAAATAAAAAGATCACCCCAGAAGAAATGAACGAGATTCGAAAGCGATACCCAGAAATCTTCCGCCAATGTCTCGAGTCATATGCTTGTTTCATCCATGTCAGTGATAGCAGAAGCGTCTTCGACATGACGGAAGAAGAACGCCAAGAACAATGGGAGAAACTATATGCGCAGCCTGGATTTGCCAAAGTCCTTAGTATCTCCTCGGATATCTTCACAGACCGCAAGGCGAATGAGATTTATAGCAAGTTCCATGCGGATAAGATTCGCGCAAGAGTCAATGACCCAGAAATTGCTGAGAAGCTGATTCCCAAGAACCATGGCTTCGGTACAAGACGAGTTCCGCTTGAGAGCGGTTACTTTGAGGTTTTCAACCAGTCAAATGTCAAGTTAGTTGATATCAGAGAAGATCCGATTTCTGAGATCACGGAAACTGGCGTTCAAACGGGTGAAGCGTTGCACGAGCTTGATGTTCTGATTTACGCTACTGGCTTCGACGCTGTCACTGGCTCTTTCAATGCCGTTGATATTGAAGGTCGCAATGGGACTAGACTGAAAGACGTTTGGGCAGATGGAATTAGAACCTTCTTAGGTCTTACGGTGAAAGACTTTCCTAATATGTTTATGATCATGGGTCCTCATCAAATGTTTGGAAACATCCCAAGGTATGACACAACATCTACCTCCCTTACCTCAACTAACTGGTTTTCAGATCTATCGAGTATGCAGCAGATTGGGTCGCCGGCTTCATAAAATACGCCCGCGATAACAAGATCACCTGCGCGGAAGCAACCGAGAAGGGCATGGAGGAGTGGACACAGCATGTACACGACTGCGGTAAGGGATTACTGGCGAATGAAGTCGACTCGTGGATGACTGGTGTGAACAAGAATTTGGCTCATAAGCAGAAGAGGTCTATGACACGATATAATGGGCCTGCACCGGGGTATCGAAAGAGATGTGATGAAGTTAAGGGGAGGGATTACTCGGATTTTGTGTTGAGATATGATTGAAACAAGAGTTTATAGTTGCATTTGAAGGCTTGTCTAACATTTACATAAATCTGGTTCAATAAGACTTGATATCAAATTTCAAAGAAGGTTCAGGCTTGGAAAGGGCCCATTTGATCCCCTCAGCCATGACCTTATCCCATCGCTTCGACTCGCTCAGCTGATCGCCATACCGGCGAAATCCATGAGGTAAGCCTTTGAAAACATGAATGTCCGTGGAAACGCTGTTACAAGCAAGCGTCAGCATTTTTCAATAACATTTCTCAAGGTTATCTTACCCTACCTCGGCCAACTTTTTGCCATACAAAAGACCTTCATCTCTCAAAGGATCTTGGCCAGCGATTCCAAAAACCGTTGGTGGCAAACCTTTCACCTCAGAAACTGACGCGTTTCCAGTATTCACTCGACGATCATCAGCATCGGATGGGTTTGGAAATTTCAGCATTCCAGTAAAAAGATCAACCATTTTCTTAGGAAGAATAGGAGCATCTTCATTCTGGACGTACGAAGACAGCAGTGGATCTTTGAGCTGTTCAACTTGAGACTGATAATGATCTGCGTGGACCAGAGCAGGTATCATCAAAATTTGCCCAGCAAGCTTGGGGTATGGGCGGATGTCGGGGGAGGAAATATTCTGCCTCAGAGTGAGAGCCGCTGCAAGTTGGCCACCGGCTGAAATGCCTCCCACAACAACTTGAGTTGGATTGCCTTGCAGTTCATCGATATGATCATGGATCCAGTAGAATGCATCTTCAACGTCATTCCAAGGTGTAGGGAATGTATAGTCTGGGGTGTGGCGGTAGTTGACGTTGACAACAGTTACTTTTGCCTCAAGGGCGATACGAGAAGCAATGGCATCTTCGGATGACAGAGTTCCGAATAGATATCCACCACCGTGAAGATGCAGATAAATTGGAAGGCGGGCATCGTTATCAGCATCGACTGGTCTATAGCTTCGTGCCTCTAGCATGAAGTCATCTCTGGTGGGAATTTTGTAATCGTTCATCCGAACCAATGGTGCCAGCTGTTCCATGGCCTTTGCGGATATCTCCTCACGGCCTTTGTTAACAATCTTTTGTGTTTCATAGATATCTGCAAAGGGAGGAGGTGGTGCCATGCTCGCTTCTACGGCAAGCCATTCAGCAGACTTGCCGCCGTATTCTGAGAAGTCGCACATGATCAAAGATTGAGGGATGTTTTAGACTATACAAAAGATTGTTCCTGGAACGAAATGGATCATTGCTTGCATGGAAGTATATATACATGACGGAGTATCGGCCTGCATGTGAACTGGAGAACTATTGACATGCCTCGGCCTAACCCCACAATATGAGGTCAAGTTGTCCGACTCTTGAACCTTATCTACGTTATATCAATCAATTGGAGATGACTTGGTGGAGTTTGGCCGAGGTATGAGGTACGATTGAATTCCAAGTATAAAGTCGAATTCGCAGACTGATGAAACTTATCTATATTAATCAATTGGATCCCATTCTGTAGAGATGCTTCGTGCCTCGGCCGGACTCCACATAATGAGGTTTCGGATATTCCGCATCGGGATGGCCGCTCGGCATCGGCTGAAAGTATGCCGTACCGGGAAAGAATATTCGACTTGACTAGCCTTAAGTAGGAAAGACGCATATAAGGTCAATCGGTTACTGTTGAAGCCATTGCCATAAGTTAAACTGTGTGAGAAATATCATCTTCTTGGACAGCTTAGAGCTACCTCTTCCTACTAGTCACTCAAATCTAAACGACACCATGTCTGAGATACCGACACAACCCCCCTCCCGGTCACTAAAAGACAAGGTAGCCATTGTCACTGGAGCCGGCTGTTTCGGAGATGGTATTGGTAATGGTCGAGCCATATCAATTATGCTGGCCAACGAAGGCTGCAATGTGCTATGTCTGGATATGAATCTCGACTGGGCCACCAAGACAGCTGATATGGCCAACCAAAACTCAAGTTCAAAGGCTATCCCAATGCAAGGAAACGTTACAGTCGCAGAAGATTGCGAAAAGACCGTTGCACTAGCTTTGAAAGAGTTCGGTCGGTTGGATATTCTTATCAATAATGTCGGTATTGGAGGAGCAACAGGGACGGCAGTTGATGTTGATATGGCTAGTTGGGCAACAGGTCTTGAAGTCAATGTGTCGAGCATGGTTTTGATGGCAAAGTATGCTATACCAGCTATGACCAAGAACGATGGCGAAATCAAGGGTTCTATTGTCAACATGGGAAGTGTGGCTGGCATTAAGGGTGGAACACCTCATCTTCTTTATCCAACTGCCAAAGGAGCTGTCGTCAACATGACCCGAGCAATGGCCGCACATCACGCCAAAGAGGGCGTCAGAGTCAATTGCGTATGCCCCGGCGTAAGTCTTACAACTTAATAGACAAGGAATCAATACTAATATGATTAGATGCTTTATACCCCAATGATGTACGCCAAAGGAATGTCGGAGGAAGCCAGAGAGGCTAGGAAAGCGCGAAGTCTACTCGGAACAGAGGGTACAGCATGGGATGCGGCTTGTGCAGTTGTATTCTTGGCGAGTAACCATGCTAGGTGGATTACGGGAGCCATTTTGCCAGTCGATGCTGGAACTACGGCGGCGGTTGGGACGAGTTTGCCCGCTGGTGCAAGTGTTAATGGTTGAACCAAATGTAGACTAATGCAATAGTATGTAGCGAATACTTCAGACGATGCTTAGCTCAAAGCTCAGAACTTTATTTAAGCCACTAGTCATGTCCTATAAAATTCCAAGAATATCAAATGTCGCGAAGCCATATGAAGGCCCCGAAGATGATTCGAACTTTGAATTTTGAATTTTTTAGATTACTAGTATATATCAAAACGTCAATTCAGATAACGATGGCTCAAGTTATTCATGTAGCAAAGCAACACGCGATTTGATCTTTCCTTCACACAGCGCTTCAAGAACTTCCTCAAAGTCCTCCAACTTTCGAGTTTCAACCCGCGGACTGATGTGACCTGAAGCAACAAGCTCAAGAACCTTCTCAAGATCTCTGACCTGACCACCATAAGAGAAAATGAAAGAAAGTCTCTTTCGTGTACCGATCTTCATGTGAATAGTATTTTCCGTGTCAAGGCTTCCGATGCAAAGAAGTTTGCCTCCACGACGCACTAAATCATGTTAGTTGGAGTTGAGCAAATTTCAAATGGCATTCAACTTACCGATGTGCTGGGCATCTTCGAAGGTTTGATGTCTTCCGACAAAATCCAACACTGTATCAATCTTTCCTTCAAGACCATTGTCTTTGACGAATTCTTGTGGAGGGAGACCAACTGGGACGATATCACTCTCGGGAACACCAAGAGCCTTTGCCTCATCAAGAAGTTCCTGTCGAATATCCGAAACTATAACTCTCGCTCCAATATGAAGAACGATCTGAAGAGCGTTAAGCCCAAGTCCACCAAGTCCAAAAAGAAACACAGTCTCATTTTTCTTCACTTCTCCTCGTCTTGTGATGGCATGGTACGCTGTGTTGACAGCATCTGTGGCAACTGCTGCTTCGGCTGGGGTGACTCCCTCAGGGACTTTTACTGCAGCTCGGATGTCAACTGCGGCATATGGTGCGTAGAAACCATCTTGGCCAATGCCGGAGTGGTGACCTCTTTCGCACAGTTGGGCAAGATCGCGTGAGCATTCTGGGCAATCATCTTGGCCGCAGCCGGGAACTGCGTGAAGAGCTACAATGTCGCCCTAAGAAGTCTTTAGAACTGGTTTTTGCAAGATGGGATATGTAACTTACCACTTTCAGTTCACTCTCTTTTACTGCGCTTCCAACTTCAATAATTTGCCCACAGCCTTCATGGCCCTTTCATGATATTAGCCAGAACACCAAGCTTTTCTCATTGGGTGAATATACCAAGATATACTTTTCCTCAAACCAAGAAGCTTGTTTGTCTATCGTCAAAAGAGAATGATCACTTCTGCAAACTGAATGAGAATTAGGTTGTGATAAATTTCCGGATAGAAGCTTTTCATACCGCCAGATGCCAACAACTTGCAAAGGATGCCATTGGGGTGCACTTTTGGAACTGGCACTTCTTCGAAAACCTCGAGTAGGTTAGTGATAGAATTTGAAGATAAGGCATAGATAACATCTACCGGCTTGGGACTTCCTCTATGTTTCCTCCACGCAAACATTGTTGTAGGGACCTCTTCGCAGTTCAGCTTAGCCATGGTTGAAATTGATTATAGGCTTTGAACTCAGTTGTGTTGTGGTTTCCGTTATTTGCTGAAGAGGTACGTTCTCCAAAGCCCCAAGCCCGTTGTCGATTCCAAGGCCATTGAGTCCCCACTGCAATTTTAACCCGGGTCGGGAGTAGTAATATTAGTCACTACTGTTTATTCGTGGGAACGTCTGCTGCTTTGGGACTTCACTGCAATTTTAATTCACACCGGGTTAACAGGTCATGCATGGATTTATTCGTTACGCAATACCAGTCTCACTGCAAGTTTAACTCACGTCGGGTCTTTGCCATGAGTTTACCGAGGCAACCAAGACGTTTGGTTGGCTCGGAAATTCATATCCAGGAACGCGGGGAACAACGCTGGGATTCGCCGATCCTTGGCGAATGGCAATGTTTTCGGTTATCCTATTTAGTACTAGCCTGCCAAGTGTATTACCAACATTATCACGACGCGGGTTTCTCCTCAATAGCAATTCACTCTAGTTGTCTCCTCTGCATTATAGCCTATAGCCCGGTGTCAAAAGTGCGAGAAGCGCGGTACTGAACTTGGCAAGATGGTGTTTACTACTCCTAGCTGGGTGCCTCAGCTTCCCATTGGTGAGTAACCCGTCTGCAACTACGGAACTTCCCATGCTGACACAATAAGATCCTCCTGACTCTATACCAATTCATGAGTTTATGCAGAATGAGGCATATGGACGTTATCCTATCGCCAAAAGTCGACATCCTTTTACTTGCGGTATCACAGGCCGTACATACTCAGCGCCTGAGCTCTTTCAACGAGCAGACTTCTTTGCTAGGGCGTTGGCGAAGCGTATGCAATGGCAGCCAAATGAGGGGACGCCGTGGGACAAAGTCCTTGCTATCTTCTCTTTGAACACAGTCGATTTCATTACAGCCATCTATGGCGTTCACCGATTATCAGGCATCGCCACCCCGGCTAATGCTGCTTACTCTGTTGATGAGTTGACCCATCAACTCAAGGCATCAGGTGCAAAGGCTTTAGTTACTTGCACGCCTTTACTCGAGACAGCTCTAGCGGCAGCAAAGAACGTTGGAATAACAGAAGAGAATGTATTCCTCTTTGAGATCCCGCGGGCTGATCCTGCCTCGCGTTTCAAACACACTTCCGTGGAGTATCTTGTCAACGAGGGATCGAAACTCGACGAACTCGAACAACTTCACTGGGTGCAAGGTCAAGGTGCTCGCCAAACAGCACTTTTGTGCTTTTCAAGTGGAACATCAGGCTTGCCGGTAGGTCACATTCTTCTTCATCTACGATTCTCGCTAACATCTCCTAGAAAGCAGTCATGATATCTCACCGCAACGTCATCTCAAACGTGCTGCAACACGTCACCTATGATTCTCCTGCTCGAGCCAAAAGAGGTATTGAAACTCAAGCTGTTACAGGATTTCTACCTTTCTCGCATATCTATGGTCTTGTAATCGCTTCTCACACCTGCACATGGCGAGGTGACCAGGTCATTGTCCTTCCGCGGTTCGACTTCAACGATTTTCTCCAGTCTGTGCAGGACTTTAAGATTAGGCAGCTCTTTGTGGTTCCACCTATCATCATTCAAGTTCTACGATTCAAGGATATTTGCGCCAAGTATGACTTGAGTAGTGTTCGCTCCGTCTACTGCGGTGCTGCGCCACTGGGAGAAGAGACAATTTCAGATATGAAAAGTCTGTACCCTGATTGGACAATAGCCCAGGCATATGGTGAGCTTCCGTGTCCCTAATCAAACAGACGTGCCACGACTAACGACAGCAGGCATGACGGAAACCTCAACAGTCGTCACGTCCTCAAGCGAAGATGATGTCTACACACGAGGCTCTGGATCATTACTACCGGGTGCAAAAGGGAAGATAATCGATCTTGAGGGCAACGAAGTGACTGAATACGACCAGCCTGGAGAATTACTTGTGCAAGCTCCTTCCGTTGTTTTGGGCTACTTGAATAATGAAAAGGCTACCTCGGAAACATTTGTGCATCATGGTGATGGCAGATGGATTCGAACCGGTGATGAAGCAGTGGTGACTCTGGCTCCTTCGGGTAATGAACATATCGTTATTGTTGACAGGATCAAGGAATTGATCAAAGTCAAGGCAAGTATCCGTATGTCTATGTGTCTCGACACCATACTAACTGCTCTTAGGGTCACCAGGTAGCACCGGCCGAGCTCGAAGCTCATATCCTGACACATGAACATGTCTTCGACTGCGCTGTTATCCAAGTACCTGATGAGCGTTCAGGAGAGGTGCCGAAGGCTTTTGTTGTGAGAAGCTCATCGGCTGAGTCATTGGATCAAGAGCAGGTGGCCAACGATATCATGAAGCATGTTGCGGATAACAAGGCTTCGTATAAGCAGCTGAGAGGTGGCGTTGAATTTCTAGACGTTATTCCTAAAAGCCCGAGTGGGAAGATCCTTCGTCGCTTGCTAAGGGACAAGGAGAGGGAGAAAAGAAGGACTCAGGGATCGAAGTTATAGATTTATCCCTTTAGATAGCGTAAAGCTTGTGCGGCTAGTATATGTTAAGGCATACCTAAAGTTATATATGATATAGATAAGATTTAGGTGCCTAGTCTTTATGATTCTTTGGGGCCTACAAGCTTTACGACGTATCAAGAGATATCGGGACCTTTTAACAGCAATGTAGTCAACCACCATTGATTCATTAGAGATGCTATCTCCCCTCTTCACCAGTTGAAATGGTTCTGTGACTTTTTACAAGATTCAAAGTGCAGCAAGTAACCTTGTGACGAAAACACCCGGTACCGATCGTCGCAAGGTAACAAGTCCGCTATTGATGTGAATGGACGACTGCACTCCCTGCAGCTCACTCCGCGTTTCACCTCTCCAGTAAGTTCATCATACCATGGATAGGGCGTTGCTGCCCAGAGGCGTTGCTGCGCCCTCTCCACTCGAGCGCACAAGCTTCGAATTGTTTCGTTATTGAGAACACTGGACTACAGTGACTGAATAGTTTGGTTCTCGGGTAGTACCGGTATGGACTCTGGATAGTTTCTGGGGGTTTCAGAAATTCGGAACCGTTGACACAGGAAGTCCATAGACAGTCCTGTGTATGACGATATTGATATAATGTCGATAACCCGTAGTTCTGGCCGGTAGCAAAGGCACATGAAGCAACAACGTGTGGCGGTAAATAAGAAAAGAAAACCACCCAAGCATTCGCAAAAGGCGTATTTTTCCTGCCTTAAAGCCCGATATAAATCTTCGATCTTGAGACTTCGAGCAGATTTCATTCGTAGGGTGCCACGCAGACCGTCAACTCCATGCATTGCCACAAGCTTGCATTGTCGAACTTCGGTGGCAAGGAGTCGCGATCGTCTGTTGAGAAGCCGAAATCGAACGTAGGAAAGGATATTGAGATCGAGCAGGATGTGATGTATCAATAACTCGTTTGGAAGGAGACCGAGCTGTCCAAGATCAGACTCGGGAGGCGTCTCGAATGGGCTATGCAGAGATTGATGCATGGACGGAGTTACTTTGCCGATATCGCCCAGGAGTAACCGGTAAAGTCGTACCGATGAGATGAGCAAGACTTCAGAACAATATCTGACTCCATGCTTGGAGAGTTGAAAGGTTGAAGTTGTGACGGAGACTGGTTGCAAGATCCTCTCCTACCTACCTTAGGGGAGGTAGGTATGAATCACTGCCAACTTGATCAGAGAGACCCACTCTAGAATGTTTGCTTATGAGGAAGGAGGGGGTCAGTCCAGTGAATGGCACCTCACAAGATTGAGGTTATTGATTACCTATGCCGCATACTGCAATCTTATAAAGTTCAGTTAGTTTAGCTAAGTTTTTCTAATGTCTGTTTCTAATAAAATCATTGTACTTTATTAAATCTTTGCCTCAGCTGTATTTTCCCTTCTTTATCTCTCAACTTCCAACGAGCTCCGCAGGCACGAGCAACTCAGCTTTCCGAACACAAGACACTTTAGGCATCACGGACGATCATGTCGGGTGTAAGAAGCGAAGAACCTTTCCTTGTCATTTTTGATCTTCCAGAAGTAGCCTCCCAGCCTTATGAATCTAGATTGCCGCACTTTATTCTTTCCTCCTTCAGTGGTGTTGAAATGCTGCTTTGCTTCTGTGCAAGATCTGAAGTGCGATAAGAAGCCCTGAGAAGAAAACACGCGATTCCTATCAATGCGATTATGTCTGGATTTGCTGAACTCGTATCGAATGCAACAGCCTTTACAGCATATCCCGTGCTCAGCGGTTCCAGTTTGCTTGTCATACCAAGGGTATGCTGTTGCTGCATCGAGGCGTCGGACTGTCTCCTCTTCCCGTTGCTGTAAGGCTTGGAGTTGTTTGTCGTCAAGGTACCCCAATTTTGAGATGGTTTGTTCCTCAGGTAGAAGCAGCGCATCGATTTCAGGTACTTCAGAGGGTGGGTAACCGAGATCACGGCGCAAGGTGCGATCACACAACTTTGTGACTGTTGATAACGTTGAGAAGTTGATAATCCGATACTGCGAACTGCGTAGTAAGCACGGGAAGCAGCAGCGGGTGGCAGTCAAAATGAAAAGGTAACTGCCAAAGTCGCCGCAGGATGTGCACTTTTCTTGGATCAAAGCACGATACAAGTCTCTGATAGTGAAATCCATCGCGGACTTTGTGAGGAGGGCGCCGCGGAGACCATCAAGACCGCCGTGCTTGATGACGATTTCGTATTCCCGTGTATTGGCTAGGAGCCGGGATCGTCTGTTGACCTGCCGAAAGCGAAAATAGGACAAAGCATCGAGCTCGGACAATATCTGATCCAATACTTCGTTAGGGAGAATATCAAGCGCTCTGAGGCTTGAAGCAGGCACGGATTCGAAGGGGCTTTGCAGAGAGTCCTGAATAATGTAAGTAGAGGTACTGCAGGGCTGCTCAGAGATAACAAACCTGAACAATCCGGCTTTCTTTAACACTGGATTGAATTAAGACGGCGTCATAATCACGCCGATGATAGGAGCAGACGTCAATAATCTTATCCGGATCCATGCTTGGAAAGGACGAAGTTGAAAGGCTGAAGTTGTGGGCGGATTTCAGCACGGCTGTGAATCAATCTGCTTTCGGTGTCTGTAAACAGCTACAGAAGGATGCGGCTCCAAGAATTTTGACGCTCATAAACTTTGGTTGGCAAATGGGGCTTTAAGCATGAAACGTTTCTGGGGGTTATTGCCAGTGCCTCGCAGCTGCCTGGAAGATGTCATGAGGAAAGCCAGGTTTACAGCAGTATTAAAATTTAAGATAATTGCAAATTCTAGCAACTTATAAAAATATTTCTTAATTCTATAAGAGATTACCTAAGTTTACCTACCTTGATTAAAAGTTCCTACAAGAATCAAATTCTGCGATGTTGTCCCCTTGCTCCTGTCTTTCCAATTGTTAACGAACTGCGGAGGCAAGAACAGGCCGACGTCCTCAACATAGAACTTTACAGCTTCACAGCAAAACGCTCTCTAAGCCATCCTCCGTAACGATAGAAGAAGAACGGTACTGGAAGAAAAGCCACACCAATAAAACCAAGGACACTATTCCCCCACCCAAGTCCCAGGTCAGCGTACAATGATGGTCCCGCCAAAGGAATGAAAGCTCCAAAAAGAAGTCGGAGAACCACGTTCGCGGCCAACGCAGACGCGGCAGCCTCAGGTCCAAAAGCTTCGACCAGGTAGAGTTGAGTTGGCATTATGACCCAGAGAATGCCGAAGCCAAAAAACGCAGTTCCGAGGATGGGCACTATCCAGTGAGTATGCGTCTCGGCTGCCCAGCCATACCAGAAGATGCCGACGGGTACAGCGGGTAAAACCCACATCATAGGCTTGAGGCGTCCTTCAGGTTGTGGTGAATCTCCAAGTGCCTTTTGCATTTTGTCGCTAACGGTGGCGAAGACTGCAAGAGAGACGGCCATTCCGATTCCGACGCCGAGGTATGACAGGCCGGAAATGCTGGCGGAGAAGTGGTACTGTTCTTCAAAGACGGTGGGAAACGTGGTGAACAGCAGGAACAGGAGACCGAAGACGAAGGCGCATAGGAGGGAGAGTAGGAGTACGATCGGCGACAGGAAGAGAAATTTTGTTGGTCGAACAATAGCCCGGAGGAATAGCTGACGGGGAGTCAAACCTCGATCCATCTTCGACACCAGAGCCGCATTTCCAGTTTCTTTTCGAAGGCGGGCAGCTTTCCATGCCAGCAACACAGCGGCATTGGTTTCACGAAGGAAGAAGATCGATATAGTGAAAAATATTCCTGCCTGGTCCAATTGTCAGCGTGTCAAGAACAGTAGCAACTGGGCTCTACTTACCAGGATTAGGATGAGCCAAAACGTCCATCGCCAGCCAATTGATTCCGAAACAAAACCACCAATAATTGGTCCCAATACCGGTCCCAGAAGTGGTCCCGTGGAGAACAGGGACATTGCCCTCCCACGTTTCTCTGGTGGGATGACATCGGCGACAGTTCCTCCGCCGACTGTCAATGGACCTGAAGAAGCGCATCCGGCCAGGAATCGGAAGACAAGAAACATGGCGGTGTTTTTGGCAAGTGCACATCCGATGATGAAAGCAATGTATATGATATTGCAGGCATGGTAGATCACAAGGCGCCCGTACAGCTCAGATAACGGCGCGATGAACATTGGTCCAATGGCAAAACCGCAAAGGTAAATGGAGACAGTGAGACTGACGACGGTCGAACTAGTGATATGGAACTCATGAGCAAGTCTGGCAGCTCCAGGTGCAAACATTGTCGCAGCGAGGTTGCTGTTTGTAAGTCAGTACAGGGTATTCTATTTCGTGACAGGCGTCTTACGCAGTGAGCAAGAAAGCGCTGGCAAGGACGACTTGGGTCATGCGTTTCCATTCTGGCCAGTTCCGAGGGTTTTGTGGATCATCTGGTCCATCCCAGTCGACGACATTGTCTTTCTTCTCTTGTTCAATTGGTGTTTCGCTGGATTGTTGGTCATGGTGGCTGTCATCCAACGAGGTTGGCTTCTCATTGGCTAATTCCAAGTCTGTCGCCATGATGTGCTGTTGTGCAACTTTGCGGTTGGCTCATGTTTACTCACAGGCTGAGCTTACTATAAATGTAAGAAAATCATTTCGCCTGGACAATGGTCAGCTAATTCCACCAGGTACAAAATCCGAAAACAATCCGTAATTACGGAGAGAAACTGGAGATTTGCTCGAAGTCATGGAAGGGCATCTCGCGGATGGTCGGAGGATCGAGCATTTTTGTGGGGCACGGATGGTCAACGCGGAGGATGGCGCGGAGGATCGGATGGTCATTTCTCTCTCCATCGCCTCTCCCTTCGCACCCAGGCATCGTCTCACCCTCTTGAAGTGGCTGTGAAACTGTCGGAAGGCTGACCAAGAGGCTATTTCGCTTTGAGCTTCCTAGATCAAATTGCTGTTGACCGGGGCCCCAATCACACTATGGCCGACGATGCTCAACGTCCGCGCCCACCACCAAGTCGACGCAGAGACAAAATCCAGCTTTCTTGCGACTCCTGCAGGCACCGAAAGTTCGTACTCAATTACCGTTACAAAATTCGTTCGTAATTAACTTCATCAGGTTAAAATGCGACCGCCAACACCCATGCGGAGCTTGCTCGAGGCGTGGTCTCACCAACTCCTGCAATTATGCGGCGACATCATCTTGTCCTACGCCCAATGCTCAGCAATCTGTTCCTCCGCGACAGTCCGCCAACCTCCAGGGCAGAATCGCTGAACTAGAGAGCCTTGTCGTAACGCTCATGAAAGGCCAATCACCTCTAAGTCCAGCCGCAACTCAATCGCCTATACCAAGCCCTATATCATTCGCGCACACGCTACCTGAGATCCAAAGACCAAACAAACACCAAGGTGAGGCTTCATCCCAGGCAGATCCTGGCACCCTAGAGGTGCGTGAATCAGGAACCAGCTATGTCCAGAGTGTTCATTGGGAGGCCATTCTCACCAAGATCAGAGGATTGAAAGAAGACTTGGTTACTGATAATAAAGCTCCTCCCACTGGTTCGCATTTATTCTATGGTCCAAATCGCCATGCAACTCGAGATGAAATAATGGCTGCTGTTCCATCTCGTCCAGTCGTTGACCGCCTCATGGCCTTTTACCTCGATTCCTGTATTGTCAGTCCGTATATCATCCATAGCAAGAAGTTTGTCCGAGAGTACGAAGCTTTCTGGCAAGATCCGGCTACAGCTTCTATCGCTTGGGTTGGTCTGATGTTCTCTATGCTATCTATTGCTGCGCAGTTACAGGCCGCCCCCGATGGAAGGACCGGAACCGAACCGCTCAAGGCGGAATATCTTATCATGAAGGATACCTTCAGGGAGAAAGCCGTTCAGTGCCTCATTCTAGCTAGGTATACTATGGGAGGACCATATATCCTGGAAAGCTTGATAACGGTTCTTACTGGAGAGTTCATACTCTTCAAAGATGGCGCTAACGATGGCTGGCTTTCAATCAGCATGATCCTTCATCTTGCAATGCGCATGGGCTATCACCGAGACCCAGATCACTTTCCCGGAATCTCTTCATTCGAGGGTGAGATGCGCAGACGAGTCTGGACTACAATTCTTCAATTAGATTTGGTCCTCTCCTTAGAAATGGGCCTTCCTCGAAGTGCCACAGACACGCATATCGATACAAAAGAGCCCCGAAATCTGCTAGATAGCGATTTCGACGAGGGTACAGCTGCGGCTGAGATGCCCCCACCAAGGCCAGAGACAGAATGGACCCCAATTCTTCCTCTCATTGCAAGGGGGCGCTTAATAACAGCTCTCGGTTTGATTTGTGACGTCAACACTGATATCAATCCTCCTTCTTACGACAAAGTTACACAGGCTGCTGCACTCCTTGAAGACGTGCACACTCGCGCTATTCCGCCCATACTACGCTGGGGAAATACGCCGCACGCCATTACGGATAGTCCCAACCTTGTGGTACAGCGGATAAGCGTAGAAACAACATATTACAAAGCACGTATCCTCCTGTACCGGAGAGCTTTGATCGACTACCCAGTTCAACAACCCCAAGAACGGGACATGGAGTCTGTGAGAATTTGCTTGGATTCTGCACTAAAGATTGTGTCCTTTCAACAAATGCTTCACGAAGAGTCCCAGCCGTTTGGTCGTTTGTGTCAGCTTAGATGGAAGGTCACCCATATTCTCAACCAGGATGTCCTCCTTGCCACGAGCGTACTATGTCTCTATCTTCAAGACGTCGATAAATTTGAGGCCCCGGCGCAGACGGCGTGGTCGCCTAGGGCCGAAGAGATTCGCCAACAACTAACGATTTCACACAAGATTTGGCTTGAAATGAGTACGACATCTGCGGAGGCTGGGAAGGTTGCGAAGGCTCTGAGTATCGTACTTGGACACACAGAAACATCTCCGGCTGACAGTACGTCCAGCTCTTACGACTTTATGACGGATTTTGATGCGATGCCTATGAATGAGTTTGGCGAAACGTGGAATAATCAATGTAAGGAGCTTCTCGTCATGCCAATTGCAGCTAACAAGATTTCTCAGATTTTGCTTCTGGCTTTCGGTCTCCTCTCTCATTTTTTGATAATTTATTGGAAACTCGGGGAATATGAAGTCGCAGTGGCCGACACCAATCCTCATTTAAGTGCCACTGACTCACAGGTCTAGTCTGCATCGATCGCTCGAACATAGTGCTTGAGAACATCAATATTAATTAAAAAAAAAATACAAAAAGAGATCTCTGGATACTTCTCGCTAGCTGGACGTTACCTCAGCATCTTCACGAACCTTGGTCAACTGGACGACAGACTTGTTTCTTTTCCGGGACATACTACTAGTGGCGTCGGACACGGCTCACTTGCAACACTTTTACACTATCACAGACCACTATGCCATCCGGTCTCATAACCTGTTAATTAAACGAAATGGGTTACTTGGACTTATATCGCAACGAGCACGCGCCACTTGTAGTGGATTCAATTCAGCTACCAGTGCCAATGAGTACATTGATCTAAGCCATACGATTCACATTTCATCCGCTAGTTAACATCTCCAGCTTGTGATCTGGCGATTGTAATCCCCGCTATACCCGTCGCTTTCGACACCAAGGTTATACTGATAGCTAAGACTCACACCCCGATCATCGCCTTTGTCGTCACACCCGCGATAACTAGAGCGGAACCATCAGCCAATTGACCAAGAAAGCATGCGATAATCATACAAGTTCAAAGACTGGGGATGAGAGGCGTTGTGGCATTCAACATCTCCAGCTGGTGATGTTCCTGTTGTACTCAACAGTACGAGGGTCTTCCTTCAGAGCTACAGCCAGGTTGTAGTTGTAAGAAGAGGTCAGGCCACGATCGTCACCCATGTCATCGCAGCCACGGTTTCTTCCACTTGGTTAGGACCCGAGTTCGCAGAGAAAAGAAGAATTTGAACTTACTGGTAGAACTGGCATGCGCCACCGGTGTTAGTCGACAGCGAGGTGATGTTGTGGTTGAACATATCTGAGATCTCAGTTGATCCCTTGCCGTCGAAATCAAAGTACGAGACTATTCGCGCATCAGTACCGGTATAAGGTAAAATCAATTGGAGGTGTTCGACTAACCGCATTGTCCAGGCTTAGATCCGAAAGACACACACTCCGGTCTAAATCCAGGAGTAGTGCACTGAAGCACGAAAACAAGACCATCCTGCAGAGTGTAGTCACGATCCGCAGCTGGTTCGAAAACACTGGGTGTCTCGCGCTTCTTGCCGCTGGCGAAGACAAGAGTTTTACTCTTCTCGAAGGGCTCTTTGGCAGCGCTGTTCTGGACGGAGCTGACTAGCTCAATGTTTGCTGCTTGAGTAGCTGCGACTAGGAGGGCGATGGCGGATATGCTGAACTTCATTGTGATTTATGTTGAGTTGATCTTAAGAAAGAGTGTGTTGAATTTTTGCAAATTGTTGTTGTGGTGGTGGTGAGTGAAGGCTGACTCTGAGAGGAAACCAGCGCCTTCTTATAGATAAACGTTTCTTAGTAACTACATTTGTTTATTTCATCTGAAAAGTTTATTCACGGCCGATGGTAACGTAGCACTTCAACCAAAGGTGTAGATGTCCATCACCACCAAGGTTGCTTTACTATACTCACGCTATGAATTTCATTATTTCCCGGATGCTTCGGACAAAGAGAAGGCCTCGCCTATAGATAGAACCGAAAGTATAATTCATTAATCTGTCGATCCTTTGATATGGCTACTATGCATACAGTATGGAGTATATAGACAGCTCTTTTCAGAATGATTACCCACAGACATAATAGCATAACGTGTTTGATGTTTACCATTGGACCCATTGATCCTTAAATTAAGAAATAATGGAAATGAGGCTGTTGTTTTTCTCAGATGAATCAAGACTAACTCGTTAGATCGGATAGCACGGTTGTGGTGTTCTAAGTGGAAAAATAGAGTTTAATGAACTTATGCAACGTCCTATCTTTCGGCAGTTGGAATAGAATTTGAGATAGATCCCGCCTCGCACCTCGTTCCTGAAAGAT
>JABCJY010000290.1:0-40047 GCA_013184415.1 Fusarium concolor | reverse complement strand
TATATATATATATATATATTTAGGCAAATATATGCAAACTTAAACTTCTACCTCGTTTTCCAGTATCTCTTGTCACCTTTTTTTGTAGTGGTTTTTCGAAGCTTTTTCTTTTCTTTTCGCCGTCATCTTCAACTTCGTTGGTTGGCAGACCCAGACTCAGACTCACCGGTCCTAACCATGAGTCGTTCAGTAACGAGTGTAGCTGCCGTTGGCATCGATAACCGCCTGGCATCGACGAGACATGCTCGCGATGAGTTCGTGCATGTACTCATTGGACATGTTGTTCCATGTGCTTCGCACAACTTGACGGATACGTCGATCGTCGACATCACCAAAGAGTGAGTTGTCTCTGTCAGTCTTGAGAGCAGCCTTGATGACGTTGAACATCTCGGTGATAGGGTTCAAGTCGGGGGATGCAGGAGGGAAGTGCTCGATGGGCATGAATCGCGATCGAATATCGTCCTTGACGGCAACAGCAGAGTGTGAAGGCATGTCGGGTATCATAGCAAAGCGAGCTTCGGGCGGCTGCTTGTCAACCCACTTGGCGAACCCTGGGAAAATGATTTTGTAGTGATTCTCGGGACTGAGAAGACCAAACTTCTTCTCGACCAAACGGTTCCATGAGATGAGAGGACCTTTTCCGGTGAGACCGGAGAAATGGGCGAAGAACAAGTCATTATCATCGCAGGTAGTGGGTGGTACGGGCTCAGCGTTGATGCAGTCAGGGTGGAAGTCCTCATCAGACTGGCGAATGACCAAGGCTTCTCGATCGTTTGAAAGGGGAATGCGGACTTCAGCATAGAATAGAACCTTGTTCCACTTCTCGACTGTCCAGTTGACGTGCTTGAGAGCGAAGTCCAGACGAAGCTCACGAGTCTTCTCGTCGATGAAAGGTCGGATGATGGCGGGGTACAACTTGAACCCACGACGGCCAAGAGCATTGCAGATGTCTCGTTCAGTACACTCCAATCCGAGGGTAACAGCAATCTTAGCAAGGGGCATGCGACGGGCATGAGGAGAAGACTTGACGAACTGAACTAGTTCTCGGGCTTGGACAATAGTGGGAGGTGAAGGCCGACCGCGGGTAGGAAGGTAATTTGTAGAGATAGGGATAGCACTGACGCGAGTCGCAGCACGAGTGAGGGGGAGAGTCCACTTGACCTCTTCAGCGACAGCCTGCTTAGACCATCCCTGGGCGTGCAGATGAGCAGCATGAGATCGCTGAACATTGCTGGGCATGGAGACAGCTCGGCGGAGTTGCTCAACCTGCATGACATTTTGAACGATCTGTGCGTCTTCACCTTCAAGGTGGGGCCTGGGATTAGAGTAGTGGTTGATTGATCTCTTGATAGCGTCGAGCTTGGCATTGTTCGAAGACTCAAGTTTGCTGCGAGTAGTCTGTTCATACTCGAGTCTAGCGAGGATAGAGAGGATCTCTTCGAGGATCTCAGCCATTGTGAAGGCTGCTAGCAATGGAATGGAACAGACAATGAAGGGATATGACAAGACGTAATTCAGATTAAAATCGGATGAGAGAATAATCGTCGTGTAGTCGAACGCGAAGACAATTGAGCTGCAGAGGAAGAAAGAAAGCCATGAAGATGCGAGTGTAAGAGGCTTAGGGAGGGTGTGGCTCTAGAGTCCTTAATGAACTACCGAGCTGGGCCAATGAGACAATAGAAGTCCAACAGGGGACAATAGAGCTCAATAGAGAGTTCCCCACTTCCATTACAGTAGACGCACTGTAAGAATTGAGGCGGTGCTGGCACTTCTGTGGCTTTGCCGGGGGTTTTCTCTGGCCGGTTGACTCAAGCTTTGGTGGGGCGTCGAGGTAAATCGTTATGACGCAGACGCATAGCCTCAGATCGACTTTAAAAAAGTTCAAATATCGCGACAGAGCCCTCCACTGATAACACCTTCAATTTTCCCAACGAGCTCTTTGTACGCACAAAACCACAAAGAATAAGTTGTCATGGCTAAGACAAATGAAGATCTGCTTCGGCGGCCGCTATATCGTAAGTATTTCGTCCAAAACCCCTCCCCCGCCATGGATCGACATGTCTGAGTGTCGCAAAGTGCTAACGTGTTGAGTAGTCTACGACCTGCCCGCTGAAGTCTTGGACACTTTGGTGCTCAAATCTGACTCGGATGCCGAAGCTGAAGCTATCGCCGCCGCCGAATCCTTGAAAACATCTCCTTCTGAAAGCCCCTCGTCGCCAGATCCCAATCTCGTTGGGACACAAGCGTGCTCTTTGTGCGGCCTCACATTCACAACAGTGATCGACCAGCGGGGTCATCTCAAGTCAGATTTGCACCACTACAACCTCAAGCAGAAGTTGCGAGGGCAAAAACCCGTATCCGAGGCAGAGTTTGAGAAGCTCGTTGGCAACCTGGACGAATCATTATCAGGCTCTGATTCAGACGAGTCGGAGGAGGACGAAGATGGCCGACAAGAGTCAACACTCACTGCGCTTTTGAAGAAGCAAGCAAAGTTGGCCGATAAAGAAAGCGACGCGAATGGAGATGACGAGGATGAAACAGCAGGCAGAGCTGGCCGCGGCAAGCCACCTCTAATATGGTTCAGCTCTCCTCTACTTCCAGAAAAGACCTACTTTGGCATGTATCGCGCCATCTTGACAGGCGAGGAGCAAAGAAATCAGGATCTGGTGGAGGTTTTGAGGAAGAAGCAGGTCGAACCTATCGCGATGCCTAAAATCCCCAAGGAGGGCGGTGCCTTGCCTGAAGTTGCGTACAAGGGTCCTCATATCTTTCTGTGCATGATCGGAGGTGGCCATTTTGCCGCCATGGTCGTATCTCTCGCCCCACGACCAAACAAGAGCGGTACAACCATGAACCGAGAAGCGACAGTGTTGGCTCACAAGACCTTCCACCGATACACGACACGACGGAAGCAGGGTGGTTCCCAGTCTGCCAACGACAATGCGAAGGGTGCTGCGCACTCAGCGGGTTCGAGTTTACGACGATACAACGAACAAGCTTTGGTAGAGGATGTGAGGAACCTACTCCAGGACTGGAAAGCCCTCATCGACACATCAGAGCTGCTTTTCATCCGAGCGACAGGTGTGACAAATCGAAGGACGCTGTACGGTCCCTACGAGGGCCAGGTGTTGAAGCACAATGACACTCGATTGCGAGGTTTTCCTTTCAGCACACGGCGAGCGACACAAAATGAGCTCATGCGATCCTTTATCGAGCTGACACGTTTCAAAGTCCGCGAGATCGAGCCTATACAGGAACCCAAGAAGGAGACTGAGGCCGCGACCCCGAGAAAGTCAAGCCCAAAGCCCTCAAAACCCAAGTTGACAGAGGAGGAAGAGACGGCTTTACTCCACACATCTCAACTACAAGCATTTGTGCGAAGATCGAAGATCCCCGCACTGCTCTCGTATCTAAAGAACAACGATATCTCAGCCAATTTTGAGTTTCAGCCCGCGGAGCAGAATCATCACGCACCAAGACCACTTCATCTCGCTGCCGCTCAAAACTCCGCCCCATTAGTCCTAGCCCTTCTCGTTCGCGGTGGAGCAGATCCTACCATCAAGAATGACGAAGGCAAAACGCCCTTCGAGCTCGCCGGCGAGCGCTCAACACGAGATGCCTTCCGCGTGGCCCGATCCGAGCTCGGTGAATCCAAGTGGGCTTGGGACGACGCCAAGGTGCCGCCTGCCATGACAAAGACCGAAGCCGACAAGCGCGACGAGCGGGAGAAGAAGGAGGCCAGCGAAAAAGAAGCCGAGCGTCGACGGGCTGAAGAGGAGAGATTACAGGCTGAAGGGCCAAATGTTGCAGAGGGACGTAAGCAGCAGAAGGGAAATGCTCTATCAGCGGGACTTAAGAAGACACCACAGGAGAGGAGGGAGGAGGAGCAGAGAGGCTTGACGCCTGAGATGAGGATGAGGTTAGAACGCGAGAGGAGAGCGCGAGCTGCGGAGGAAAGGCTACGGAAAATGCAGGGCGGTGGCTGAGAGAGTTCTCAGGATTGTTCCTTTTGTTCATAGAAATGGCAAATTGTAGCGTTTACTTGTTCGCGTATATTTTGGGTATGGATCATATCGCATGCATTCTAGTGGGAGAATTACATGATTAGCAACTATCGATCTAAGTCTTAGCAAGCGGATGCTTGCTTTGAAAGGTTGGTTGCTAGAAAGTAGATGCAGTTGAAGCCTCAGATTCAAGTCTGTCAGCTAATCGAGATCTGCTTAATCTCAGCTTACTGATACCTCCGAGTCCAACTCGTGGCACCATAACTCCGAACTCCAAATAATCCTCTATCTTGCATACAATACCCCAATCACCTTATTTCGTCAAAATCAAAATCCGTCGGGTCCTCGGGCCTCTCCGTATACTCTCACCATATTTGTGTTGGTCTGGTATAGGGTGATCGGCTTCTTCCATGAACCTTTATAATATGCCCCTTTCCCGATCTCTAGAGAGATTCTTTATTAGAAGCCGGCTACTACCAAGGTACAAGAGATAGTGATGCTGCTCTAGATATCCGGCCTAGGTCGCCGGAGTGCCCATCTCATCGTGAATTGAGTGTAGGAATGTTGACTTATCACACGTAGAAGTTCCATAATATCATGGCATCTAGGCAATTTTTGTCCCACAAGCTGAGAACTCATCTACAGAACCCACATAGACAGAGATGAAGAGATATCCAAGTGTCTGGAAAAATTGTTTCTACGACACAGGCCTAGATAATATCGCCAGGGACAAAAGTTCACGGCGCATTTTGGCGATACGTGGGGATAATGACTGGCGTGTACACCATTCCACCAGTGAATCATTTGTCGGGGACCATTCATGGTATGCATACTCAATCAATGTTCGCCCAACAGCCCTCAATAAGGGCATATCGGTGTCACTGTCCCCGGATCCTGGGTAAGAGCTCCTCTATCGTTAGACATGAACCAAGAAATAGAATCTCCTATCCATAATTGAGGACCTTCCAACTTTGATCAACGGGCTTCAGCCGCTGTTTGACAATTTTCAGCTTCAGCTCCATCGTTTCACATACAAGACGGCCAGTGCTGACTGCGTGCTTAATTTATTTAAGCTTGCGAGAGACAAGTGACATGTGAATTCTGTGCTCAAGTGGCTCCCGATGGTGAAACTGGCCCCGGTCATTACCTTGAACGAACAGTCAGCACGAAAGTCTTGTTGTCTTTGCTGGGCACAAGACGGTTACTTAGTTGCGAGCCAGCGATGAAGAAGTTGTGCGTGCTGGTGCACGGGCTGAGCCGGAATATCTCCGTTCACGGTAGAACTATCGCTCTGTGGATGTTTGGACTCGGATGTCAAACTTGAGGGAAGACCAGGATGAACGAGGGCAAGAATTCTGCCACTCAGCTCGGCACAGGCGTAAAGAAATGGAAACTTCCATGCTTCCGGGTTGCCTCCTAACTGCCCAGAGAGGCAATCCTATCGGCTGCTTCTGGTTTACACAACCCAATGCAGCAACCCTTCCGGTCCCCAACTGGACGGAACTCGGAAGCTAGATGCAGGTACGCGGGTCTACTCGTACCTTGTTGGGTCTTGAGAATTCAAGTCAGGTCCGGCCGCTGGCGGAAGAACATTGTCATAGAAACTGAACTTTTTGGTTCCCCTGAGAGGTTGTATGAAAGCTCACTTAGGTACCCATGTAAGTGCATGCAGGGAAACCTGGCATTTCAAAATCCAGACCAACTAAAATGGAACAACAGGCACACATGCAAGGACTGGTCGACGCCATTGTGATGAGCTTTCCCAGCCGAACAAACCCCTCGTTACTGTGAGGCGAGTCAGCTGTAATCTGTAAGCAGCAGACAGTCCGTGAAACGCCCGGAAGCCAAAGAATAACGCTTGGATATGACGATCAGTGGAGCCATTCGGTGCAAGTTGATCGACCTAGAGGATAAATCCACTGTCTAATCGATCGAAGATGAGGTGAGTGACGATCAGCATATCGCAGACACCCGACCTGAGTATAATTTCACTTCATCAGCTGCGGTAGACCAACAGAATATTGCCATTTTAAAAACGTACGAGAGGCTTGGTCACTGGGTACCAACCTCACGGAACCGGCTCTCGAGGTTGTTT
This sequence comes from Fusarium concolor, assembly GCA_013184415.1. Classification (NCBI taxonomy): domain Eukaryota; kingdom Fungi; phylum Ascomycota; class Sordariomycetes; order Hypocreales; family Nectriaceae; genus Fusarium; species Fusarium concolor. Next base: position 33,948 of record JABCJY010000290.1, on the reverse strand, counting down.
TCCGAGAGTTGGTGACAATTAGTTGGTGTTACTAAGAAAAGCAAAGAAACCATGTCACCTCAACGTTGAAGAGGGAAAATACAATTACCGTTTGTGCATTCGTAGGTGTTTGGCAGATCTCAAGTTTCAACCAAACCGTCATGGCCGTAACTCGAAACACGGAACGACAAAAAGAGAAAACGCTAGACCGAACCAGGCAGGCCCTGTTGGTTAGTCTCGACCGGGATCTCTTGGGCCGGCCCAAGAACAGGCGTTGTAACCCTGCATCGTTCTGTCTTCAGGGGTCCTCGGTGCATCATTACATTCGATCATGGTTCGACCTTAATCCACGAGCCCAGACCTTAGGCGAGTGAACGGCAATCCTGGGATGAAAACGAAACGACACCGGCTTTGCCACATCATCAACATTATCGACATGGTTTCTAGATGTTGCTGGGCACACCATCATGGCCACTCCATAGAGGTTTGGGTTGATATGAACCTAAGCTTTTTTCGAACACCGAGTTTCGCCGTCGTGAAGATTGGATATTGTTTCTACGGGAATACTGTCGCGGAGAAACTTTTGCGCTAGAGAAGAGGCGTTCAACGGGGCCGCGTCAGTGTCGATTGATGGCGCACGGAGGCTAATGTTGATGGATACCATGACGCGAGCAAGCCACTGGGGGCTTTCGTCAATGGTTCCATCGATCACCAGTGTGGAGTGCGTCGCTGCTCAGCTGAGATATCTTGTGTATGGATGTTGGAATCTGTTGCGGTTGGATAATCTAACGGTAACTGACAGTTCGCAAACTTCGGATAAGTTGAGAAATCAGCGGGTTCGCGTGGGTTGGTGGGATCAAGATTCCCGACCGTCATCGAAGACGATCCGCATGCAGACTCGAGACTTGAGATTCAGGTGAAGCACAGAACCGTCAATCAGTGTTGCGACTGGTTGTTCAAGCCATGCCTTTTGCTTTTCGACTTTTTGACGTTCAGTCAAAACAGCCAGTGCAATTCCGGTTTCAACAAAGTGAGATAATGTACGTTACTAACCAAATAAGCATAGTTTCAAGGTTGGTTGTGGTTGAGCATCTTGATCACTGTACTTAAAGGTCTGGTGCGAAACATCGCGCATCGCAACGCAACATGTACAGGATTCAGGACGACCAGAGTAACCCTCGAAGTATATTTCCAACTCTTCATGTAATGGCATATTTTCTATTGAATCATATTGTGTCTGATTGTTGTTTGGCTTCGATTTCAGTTGCAGGCGATTATTCGACTAGATCATCGAAACCTACCCGGGACTTGAAGATTTGTAAAACAAAGCAGATTTAGCCTATCGCTGCGGGCTAGAGAACATGGAGAAACTCGCAATATTCCGATCTCAGCTTGTTGCCCTTGCTCGACCATCTCTTTTGGGAAGCTCTGTAGCCCAGAATAGGGTTTGCGCATGCTGTGAAGCAAAGAATCATTGAAGGTTGATAGGGCTGGGAGACTTCGGCCTTGTCTCAGATTCGCAGTTCGGTAATCGATGATTGGCTGTCCTGATGTTGAAACTGACTAGGGCGTCCTGGTCCTGAGACGCCCTTGGCGTCAAACACATCCGCCCAGGGTATGTCTCGCCATGCTACTGGATGGGCGGTGGCGCTAGGTGCTAAAAATGAACACCACGCACTAAGAGATGGGGATGGAAGCTGGGTAGCCACGAGATCATTCGGCACCATTCTTTTTACGGTCTCATATCTTCGCTACCCTATTGTGATTGATATGCATAGATTTTGAGTTGTATACAAGCGCCATACTCCGTAGTCAAGCAACAAGCGCCTAGTAATCACACAGGACCACGTTGGCACCGCGAAGACCTGAGGTCAAAAGAAACGTGTGATTCCGGTAGCTCGTAGGCGACTAGACTTTCTCTTAGCCACTTAGATCAAGTTCAAAGCTGGGTATGAGTGAGCAACTACTCTGTACCTGCCATTGAATTAACTCAGTCAGGCCATCAAGACCCATCAATCATGCCAAGCCTGTCTTTGGCCGTGTTAGCCAGATCCATGGCAGGTCACTTATACCAGGACCTTGTCTGCTATAGATGGCTTGCTTCCGTGCTTTGAATCCCCGTCAAGTCCGGTGGAAACGGTGGCCATGTGGATTGGCCCAGCAATATCTCCGTTCTCCTATCGTTATCGTTCGGCAAGTTGCTGCAAAAGGAGAAATGGATCAAGTCCCTTGGTGTTGTAATTTCCTTCCACGTAGCAACCCGTGCTTGAATCATTGACATGCTCAAGGTTGGAGGTTTATCCGTGCCTACTAACAGTGGTTTCTTCGGAGGCCTGTTGTAGATCCGCGGAGAGGAACCAAGTGCGAGGGTTTATCACATGGCGAAATTATTTTTAGCATTGAGGAAGAAACATTCTCTTAGTGGAAGTGTTAATGTCCGGTATCGTTGCTTGACAAATGATGTCTTTAGGTAGAAACCTGACCAGGTACCTACCTAGGCGGAATCAACGGACAAGTAAAGGAGGTAGGTACCTGCCAAGCGTTATTCCCGTCAGTACCTAACACTCTTCCTCAGCACTTTCCCTGACGGCAAATCGTCAGCAGCTTTCTAGGGAAACAACGCCCGGCCATCCGTAGCAAAGAACAAAAGCAATTGCCTTGATATCAATCCTTAGCGGCTCGCCCAAATACGCCCAAAACGGCCAATCGACAGCCGTTAGAGCAAGCGCTGCAGCGCGATTGGCGGACTTGGCTGGTACCTGCAGAGGGGACGTTACCGGGCCCGGGCCATCGATTGGGGCCCCTTATTCTTAACGTGCTCGGATAAGGTGGCGCAGCGTTTCATTCATCAGGTCCACTTGCCCATTCAGAGAGATGGATGATACCCAAGAAGGGACGGCAGACGCGGAAGGAGCATCTTGTCCTCCTGGCCTGGTGAAGAGGAAGACAAAAGGAAAGAAACATTCGAGCAGGGGCAAAAGGCGAACCCCTTTCGGTACGTAGGTTAGTTCGTTATGACCGGTAATATGCATCAACTGCATTCAGTTCCATGTAACCCGAGTTCACAACCACAAAGCTTTCTTCGGTCCATGTCTTGATTAACCGCTATCTCAATGTCTTGGTGGCCCAGTGCAGGCCTCATAGCGGGGTCCATGTGAATTTTCCCGCCGCTGGTGCCCCGCAAAAACGTTCTAAACGCCCACTTCAGCAAGTGACTGGAGGCTCTGTTTCACTTTTTTAGGTGCTCACTAGAGACCAGAGGCGCTCAGCTTGTCCATCGACACATGCAGTAGCGTGTCGGAATTTTAATCGGAATATGCATAACCGCGCTTCTCCTGGCATTGGCTGGCATCCCTCTCAAGCAAGCGCCTGAATGTTCAAACAATGCAATGCGGCCTCTTGATGCGATGCGCATCCTAGAAGCGGGAGATAGGCCAGCTGAAGCATGCACTCCCTGTCAAAGTCAAGCATAAACAAAAAGTTATGCCAACCTTTCTAAGAATACCACATCGGCAAGGCGAGTAACGACAAGGTTGCCTCTCATCCATGGCCAGGCACAGGCATCGCATTGGCTACCGTTGATTTTGCCCTTTCCAGTCTATGGTGCGAGCATGCTCGCTCATCAGTCCATTCTCAGCCAAGACCTGAGAGAGATACACACCCTTGACGATGCTCCCACCAAGCCGCTGTTAAGGACCCCTGTCAATGGAGAAACTTCCAAGGACCAGGGTCCCTAGCACGGAAACCCATCCCTGTCATTGTCCCTGAGCCGCCCTGGACGACGAACCGCTGTGTCAAGACCGTCAAGACCCTCACCTGAACTGAGCGATGGATGGACCAAAACTCCTGGAGAGACTTTTTCGATCCCCCAGTCGAAGCTCTACCTGGATGTGATGCCTTCCAGGGGTTCCCATCGTCGGTGATATCCCCACCAGGCATGCATGGGCCATGGGGACAATCCATGCTTGGCACCAGATGCCGGGCTGGCCGCTCTTTGCACTCCGCAGGTCAACTCTCCCGCCGTTTTGATAGATGGGCGGCTCTTGAGTATATAGATGCTTCTGATGCCCGCCTATTTCGACTATTTCTTTTGGATTATCACTCACCTTTCTCTTTTCCCTTTTTCTTTACATCAAAATTCTCTTTTTGTTCTGGTTGTCAAAGTCATTCGTTTCCTTTGCAACCATTTCTTAATATCTTATTCTGCAAATAACACACTCGCTACACATATACAACTAGTATTACCACTCCCCCGACAAATCTTTCACCATGAAGGCCAACTTTGCCCTTATGGCTCTCGCTGCCGGCGAGGTCGCCGCTCACTGGGGTTATAACTGGCCCCAAGTTCCCAAGTACACTCCTCCCCGTGCCATTGATAACAAGTGTGAGGAGCACCAGAAGAAGGGCTGGAACTGGGATGACCTCCAGGTCGGTCAGTTTGATAAGTACAACGACTGGGATTTCAAGGGCTGGACCTGTGGAACCGACAAGTCGAAGCGCGATCTTACTGGCCGACACTTTGGCAAATCTATCTCCGCCGAGTGTGGCTCCAAGAAGGAGGAGGCTCCCTCTTTCGGCTGCGGTCCTGGCAGCAAGGAGAAGCAGTTCTCTCTAGACAAGTTCCACGTCAAGCCCGAGTTTGACTGCCGTCTCGAGTTCCACTATGACATGCCCGACGGATCTACCTGCAAGCACCAGGCCGACTGCTCCAAGGATGGTACCGATGTTTACAACACTCAGTGTGGTGGTGCCAAGAAGGTTCACTTCATCTACCCTCCTCAGCCCAACAAGCCTAAGGACAAGTGCCGCATCGAGGTCCCCAACATCGACTTCGACTGCAACAAGCCCCAGCCTCCCAGCCCCGGTTTCCCTCCTTATGGTCCTCCTGGCCAGAACACCAAGACCTTCCCTGGTGGTGAGCAGACCAAGACTGTCCCCTATGGCGAGAACACCAAGACTGTCCCTGCTGGTGAGGAGACCACTACTGCTCCCGCTGGTCCCAACACTGAGACTGTCCCTGCTGGCGAGACCGAGACTGTTCCCGCTGGCGAGACTGAGACTGTCCCTGCTGGTGAGACCGAGACTGTTCCTGCTGGTGAGACCGAGACCGTCCCTGCTGGCGAGAACACCGAGACCGTCCCTTACGGCGAGAACACCAAGACCGTCCCTGGTGGTGAGCAGACCAAGACTGTCCCCTATGGCGAGAACACCAAGACCGTCCCTGCTGGCGAAACCGAGACTGTTCCTGCTGGTGAGACCGAAACCGTCCCTGCTGGCGAGACCAAGACTGTCCCTGCTGGTGAGACCGAGACTGTTCCCGCTGGTGAAACCGAGACTGTTCCTGCTGGTGAGACCGAGACCGTCCCTGCCGGCGAGACCAAGACTGTCCCTGCTGGCGGCAAGACCACCTCTGGCTCTTCTGGCTCTGAGACTACCTCTGCCCCCGTTGGTGGCAACACCGAGACCGTCCCCGTTGAGGAGAACACTTCCGTCATCACCACCGTCTATGACAGCACCTCTACCGTCTACACCACTGAGATCAAGACTATCACCTCTTGCGGTCCTGAGGTCACCAACTGTCCCGCCACTTCCGGTACCCCCGCTGTTGTCACTGAGACTGTTGCCATCTCCACCACCGTCTGCCCTGTGACTGAGACTCTTACTGGTGACAAGCCTGGCCAGACCAAGCCTGCTGGTGAGAAGCCTACTGGCGACAAGCCCGGTTACACCAAGCCTTCCGGTGACAAGCCCGAGGAGACCAAGCCCGCTGGCGAGGAGCCCGCCAAGACCACTGAGGGTTCTTCTCCCAACCCTACCTCTGACGTTCCCGAGGAGCACACCACCATCGTCACCAGCTACGACAGCACATCGACCATCTACTCTACTGAGATCAAGACCATCACTTCTTGCGGCCCTGAGGTTACCAACTGTCCCGTCACCGCTGGAAAGCCCGCTGTTGTCACTGAGACCGTTGCTGTTTCCACCACTATCTGCCCCGTCACTGAGACCATCACCCACAAGGGTCCCAAGCCCGTCGAGACTGGCTCTGGCTCTAAGCCCGAGAAGCCCGAGACTCCCAAGGGTCCTGAGAACGGCTACGATATTCCCAAGGTTGTCCCCCGATGCTTGAACACCTTCCTTGACTACGTTTCCCAGTGCAAGGACAACACTGATGCTGCCTGCTACTGCCCCTCCAAGGACTTCGTCGACAACGTCTACCAGTGCCTGTACGCCCACGCTGAGAACGATGACACCGTCGCTCAGGCTGTTTCCTTCTTCCAGGGTATCTGCGCTCCTTACGTTGAGAAGAACCCCGGTATTGCCACCGGTGCCGACTCCGTCACTGAGCACATCACCGTCACTGGCACCACCATTATCACCTCTGCTCACTACACCACCATCGTTGTTGCTACCACTGTCACTGAGCCTTGTGTCACTGGCGGTACCACCATTGAGGGATCTTCCACTGTCAAGACCATTCAGACTGAGTTGGTTGTCCCTGAGGTTGGCTTCACCTCCGGCCCTGGTGGCAATGGCCCCGTCCCTGCCCAGACCCCTAACAACTCTCCCGCTCAGGGCACTGAGGCTCCTGCCGCTCCCGGCTATGAGGCTCCCGGCGCTGGCGAGACCCTCATCACTGGCAAGCCTGTTGTCGGTACTGGTGGTCTCCCCGCCCCCACCAACACTCCTGGCGTTCCCGTGACTGCTGGTGCCGCTCGCAACGGCATGGGTATCGCTGCTGCCATCCTGGCTGTTGCCATTGCCCTGTAAGGGTCATGATGCGCTCCCGTACATCAACTCTGTTTTCCTTGTTGTTTATAGATTAGGTCTTGGTACCTGAGGCGGGACCTGTATGTCTGTTATATACTCTCGCATCCCGAGACCGCTTGAGCTTCCAGGGAAGTTAGAAAGCGCGCTCATCAACATGTATCATTCTTACGATCCTTACGAACTATGCATTGGTGTGGAGACTTGGTACTGACCGGATCCTCATGTGACCTTAAGTCTGGAGGTCGAAGAAAAAAACGAAGTAGAAAAAAAAAGAGCAAGGGAAGTTACCAGTCGAGCCAAGATGCACAGAAGCATATATACCCGCTGGCTGGTTGTTTAATGTTAATATTGACTTATTTCTGTTTGAATCAATTCCCAATGCTCGCTACATTTGCTTGAATCCAATTGTGAAATTTGTCTTGTCTCGTGTGAAACATCTCGTCCACCATAACATTCTTGAGGTGATAACATAAGCCTCTTTTTATCTCAATATTTATTTTATTATAGAAGGTGCCTCTGGGCAGTTCAGTGGGTAACCCTAGCAATGCATCTCTTTGCTTTACGATGCTCATCTGCCGCAAATGATGCATTTTCTTTCTTACTGTGCAAATTCCAGTCAGCGACTGGTGGGCGGTTTGGTAGGACGTGGTGTAGCTTCAAGGTCTGGTTCAAGGTTGTTACTGTTGTTCTCGCCCGAAGTATTAGTCGTGTCCATGGGAATCCTGTTCCTAGTGCTACGTCTCAGTGGAACCTCAGTCAAAGATGGTGTGCATTGTATGTAAAGCTGTTGCTTCCCCGAAGGTGATGTTTGAGTTGCTCGTCCTCGGCGATTTTGGTTGGGATCTTTTTGGGGGCTTCCATCGTTTATTGTGGAACGAGATGTAGACTCTGCAAATAGTCCAAAAGCAAGATGAGCTTGGTCCCTCTGAGGATATGAGACCCGAGTGGTTTGGGATGGTAGAAGAGTAGCGACTTCGATGGGGAATGGAAGTTGGTCAATAGCGATGTCGGAGAGCCAGGCTTCAATTACCTCCGGATGCATTTTGTTAGAAGTCGTTGCTGGAGTTGTAATGTGCACGGTGGAGGTGGGGTTGGAGTGTAGATATGTCTAGTCCTGGTATGGAAAGTCTATTAATTAACTACCTGGCCCGGACTTACGGATCTCAACGGTTTCATACCACGTGCCTTCCCCACGTTTGCCCGCCCCGAAATCAATCGTGGCAGATCTCTCCCCGTTCGAGATACGGCAACCAGCTTGACAAAACAAGCCCACCTCATACAATCTGCTAAGCAGTTTCGAGCCCCTGACAAAAATCATTCTTACCTTGGGCTGCACGATAGCTCCATCACATTCAATCCAGCAACAGTTTCCGACATGAGCTACACGATATCGGAAAGCAATACTCCCAGCAGCAGTTCCGACGATGTGATCGTCATAAGAGCAAAAGGCGACTTTATCGCTGGCGGGACGACATCTCTTGTGGAATTATTGCCGCCAGGCGATGTCATTAAGACTCCTTTGATGGGAGACGCTCGAGAGGAGGATCGCCACAAGGAAATTACCATCGAAGCTCAAATATATAAACGACTTAATAACCACACCCGACTGGTCCAGATGAAGCACTGGGACCCCAAAGAATGTACGCTGACCTTGGAGTACATGCCTAATGGCACCCTCGAAGAATATCTAAGGTCCCATAGAGAGGTCTCATGGGGGCAAAAACTTCAATGGATCTTAGAAGCAGTGGAAGCTATCTGCCTTCTCCACGCCGCTGGCGTGATTCATTGTGATATTGGACCCCATAACTTCTTACTTAGTGTAAGCCTGAGCCTGAAGATTATTGACTTCAGCAGCTCATCACTGGATGGATCATGTGCTATGGTTTGCCCCGGAGTGAGATATAGAGCACCTAATCACGACTGGAAACCGAGACGGCCTCCAACGATTAAGGAGGATCTTTTTTTCCCTAGGCTCTATCATCTACTACATCATCACAGGAGAATCGCCTTTCCTACACTTGCCAGATAGGGTGGTAGAGGATAAGTTTTTGAGTGGAGCATTCCCAAATTTAAACGGCAACCCTCGTGAATGGATTATTAGATCGTGCTGGCAACAAGAGGTTTGTTCAGCTGAGGAACTTTTGAGCATGGTGAGTACAATTGCCAGCAGGTCTTGAATAAAAGTCCAATGAAGGATATCAAGACCGATCATGCCGAGAAAACTGCAGATGCGACAGAAGATTTTGCAGATCATAGATACGCTAGGATCGGGCCGTGTCTAGTTCCAATCTTGTCAGGTGGGGGCGGGGGCGGGGGGTCTGCATGCAGTATTTGCTACATAAACAAGATGCCATGATCACAGTGCATTGGCAGCTTTATCAGCTCAGTACTCATCTTGTGGAGCTTGTGGAGTGACTATTGTCACGCCTTTTCAAATCCTACCTAGGAATCGTGTGACCACCACCTCACAAGGTCTAGTTAATAAAGATATCATTCTTAAAGTTCTCTTTTAAGATGACGGTACCCAAACCTTAAGCAATCGCATTGCTGAGACCTCTTAGGAGCTTCGTGGCCATAGAGGATGATCCGGTTGTTTACGAAGCTCGATAAGAATCTCCCCACCCCAACTTTGCTTGCAGACTTGCAGCAAGTCAATTTAACTGCCCATTTCCCGAATGAAATATTGCAAGAGGCATGGCCGAAAGCGAATCGCCTTGGCCGGTATGGACTGGAATGAACGGGTCGATGAGGCTTAGTGGGCTTTTAGGTCAAGCGGAATATTCAACACCGACGGCATGACAGGAGGCCACTGCTAGAAGTTTCGGTTCAGATGCCAGGATTGGCTCTGTAACGTTCAGCAAAGCCCTGTTTGGGAACCCCCCTGGCAAACATGCCATCGCCTGTCGGCCCTGGAAGAGTGGTTCAAGAATGGATATACACAGTATAAGGGCTTCTGCGCGTTGTTTCCATCGCTCTTCTTCCTTTGTTATTGTTTCGTTTCCATGAGCGATATCGTTCCCCTTTTGTCCGGGATTGAATACTTGGAAAGGTATAAAAATCATGCCAGAACTGCCGCGCCTCCGTGCAGTCTTTCGTAACAAGGCTGTCCTCCTGATGCAAATCGTCATAACCGCTTGCGTCCCAATCAAGTCTACTATCTAGGTTGCCATATTTAACCATGATATTGGTGTGCAAGGCATCGCAGGGGGCAAGCGCTCTCCTAATCGCTGACGAGAATTTTTATGGAATCCCTTCTGCGACTTGGCCGTCTTATCCCAAAACTCATCATCCAAGGGAAGGGGCCCGTAAGGGAGGCGTAATCATCCAGGAATAAGAAGGCTGAATATACAGTTCATACCCTGAATGTTTGTCACTTCGCGACCCGACAGGGGGGTCAGGAGCCAATTACAAAAGGGCATCTCAGATAAGTGAAGCTGTTGAAGCTGAAGCAGGAAAAAGGCTGTTTGTTTCACCACACGATTTCGCCACACGGTCTCTTTCACAATTGATGTCGATCCCTAGACAGAGCTCAGCGGCTCGCCCTAAATCCGTTTCATAATTTAAAAAATATTATTAATTTTCTTCTCCCCAGTCATTAACAATGATCGGGATAAGGATCGTGGCATTTCCCCTTGATACCGGATCTTTTAGGCTTCGAAATTGGGAGGCCTGTCTGTCGTTGCTTGAGGATTAAATTCGATCCCAATGGCCATCTATGCTCCCCGATCACTTACTACCTGAATGGCTTTCACATGTCTTGCCGTGACAGGAAATGAATAGGAATTAAGATCCCCTTGAGTCAGTTGGTGGCGTATTATCAGAATGTTAGCAACACCTTAGGGAAAATGACATGTCCAACCCAGGTACCCAACGTATGTTACATTAGTGCTGGGTGCCTAGATAATGCTAGTACTGTAAGCTAGTACTTACAGGTCGCAAGGGTCTGTTTGGTTAGTTTTGCGATGTTCCTGCCACATGGTCTTCTTATAGGCCAAGATGACGATATTTCAAGAGCTAATTGGAGCTATTAAGATGTGTTAGATGCCATGCGACAGTAAATAGACTTCTTGCTATATATAATATAGGTAATGCAGTAAGTACTCAGTAAGTTAAACAATAACATTACAGACCCTTGCGACCTGTACCTGAACTTAAAGTAGTTAGCTGAGATAAAGTCCTTTGTTCCTGATAGAGTGGAGCATCTGGTTAGGGTCCTTCTTTGACTACCGTTTGAGCATTTCGCCCCGTTACTGATGATGGTCTCATTTTCTTTGTTCTCTTTTCTCTCTCTCTCATCCTTTCCATCTCTCCTCCTTTCCAGAGTCCAGATCTTCACATATAAACTACGCATACCAGACCTTCACCATGGTGCGAACAAGAGCGCAGGTTCGTGCCAGCCTGAGCCAGCAGCAGCTTACAACAAACTCTCAAGGTAGTCGTGATGACCTTGCCTTGCTAGATGGAAGCTAACAGATGGCAGATATCCAAACCAAGGGTAAGATCGGGAAGAACCCCCCCCAAAAGGCCTCTCGGTATCAGCTTGAGCGGGCAAACCAAAGGGCATTACGCTCGCTCGAGACAATAGATGCTTCGTTGTCATCGCCTGTGAGGCAATCGGATGAACCGCAGACGACTCCTAAGCACTCGCATCGAACCTACCAGCGGGAAGGCCAAGGAATTAGTGCTTCAGATCAACCGAACAATCGCGGGCGTGTCCAACAAGCCATATCAGAAGACGAAAGGGACAACTACGGCGACCATATCGCGTACTGGGCAAGAACAGGAAGTTGGCCACGAAATTACGCCACGGCCGGGCCAAAGATGCATCGTCTTCATGCAAGGATGAAGCAGCGCTGGGCGTCACCCACCAGCGCACCAACCTCCAATGAGCAACCATCGGGAACCATTAGTGTCCTGTACCACAACCGAACATACCCAGACCAACTCGAGATGAAAGGGGGCTTTATGAGAGAGGCAGAATCAGGCATCGCCCCCGAAAGCAAAATCGTGGTTTCTGATTTGCTCGGCTTTGATCAGACTGTTCCGCAAAACACCCTGTTTCAAGATCACATTTTCGAGAAGACTCATCTCGCGATTGAGCGCAGGAACGAGGTGCGCGTTACACGGGACATCACTCCGTTGATCGTGCCGTCTGCGGAAACTTTAGCAATCCTTGGTGCAGGAGATCTCGAGTGCCTCATCGAATCAACGAACGAGGGATGGAACAACTCGCTCCCTCTTACCTCCACCCGGCCGCAGCCCGATTACTCTGTCGGTTTCAAACGCCGTGCCTTCACGGATGACCAGCTGAAAAAACTCTCTCCTTTCATCGGCGATACCTTCAGTCATCAGTCCTATCTCATGGCGACAGAATTCATGTACTTTCCGTTTCTGACTTGTGAAGTGAAGTCCCCCGGTGAGAACCTCGATACTGCAGATCGGCAAAATGCACACAGCATGACGCTTGCGGTCCGTGGAGTATTTGAGCTCTTCAAGCTTGTGGGCCGAGAGAAAGAAGTCGACCGTCAGATTCTCGCCTTCTCCATCTCTCACAACAATCAAGATGTACGAATCTATGGGCATTACCCCGTGATACAGGGGGGAGAAGCAGGATACTATCGACACCGAATTCACAAGTTCGATTTTACCCTATTCAACGGCAAGGAGAAATGGACTGCATACCGCTTCACAAAGAATGTCTACCACAGATGGATGCCGCTTCACTTTAAGCGGATTTGCTCGGTTATCGATGAGCTGCCATCGGGCTCGAACTTTGATCTCCCTACAATCTCAGAGGAGCTACCACAACAACCTACCATCGCGAGCACAATGGATAGCACACCTGGTGCCTCGTCCACAGGACTCAGATAAACAAGGAAACGAAAGCGTATGAATGCCTAGACACGACATCACAGCGGAAGAGCACATGCAGAGACCGAGTTAGCGATAAACCTCTTTCAGATATGGCATCGCATCATTCAGGCAGACGAGCTTAGGTTTGAATTGTATGGAGTGGGGAGTTGAGGCTGAAGGGTAGCAATGGGCGGTCTTTGACGTTGAAGGAATGTAATCATTTTTTGAGTTTCTGGCTGGTGTACAGTGTCCATTGTGGGCAGGATAGAGTCGAGAGTTTGGAGGGTTTGCCTTTATTTTATTTCTGGGTAACTTGTAGAGAGGTCTTGGGAGTTCTTAATTGTCTTCATAAACGTTTATTTAAAGGGGAAGGTTATTAAATCCAGTGTAGAAAAATTATAAAAAAAAAATATCAGGTTACCTTCATAACCAGTTGATCTTCAGTTAACATTTGCAACAAACCTACCTATAGGTACCACTCTTTAATAAGTCTGTTCGATGTAGCAACAGTGAATGTGGCTTATGCACAGGAAGCCTCGTCAACATACCTTAGGTAGCAAGGCAATTTATTCGCCTTCCTGGATGTCTTTAGCATCGCAGACACTACCAGCATTGAGCGCCATTTTCAGCAATAAAAACACTAATTTAGAGCTAGTGGTCATGTGCAATACCAAACGCTTTACCATAGAGATGTCTGTTGATAAGTTGTTACCTAGAGGTAGGGAGGACATATAATCCATTCTCCACTTTATCAAGCCTCACAACAACTACCCCCTCCTTCAACATATCGATACGGCAGTGAATTGAAATCGCCGGAAATGTTAAAAAATGAGCCGCCATCCACCCATTCGACCAGAACAAGGGTCATACGTTCAGTTCAAGCTCGAGACCAGCCAGCCAGCAAAACCATCTTCCAGCCAGGGTCAGCAAATCCTTAACAAGCTTCGCGAGAGAGTTCCACAGGACGAAAATCAGTGGCAGGAAGCAAGACGACGCTTCGGGTTTGCCACGGCAGAGAATGTTCTCGAAAAGATCAAGGAAATTCTGGAGAACAGGACCATGAATGAAGATTTGCGAAAGTTTTTCTGCACGGCAACTTGTCGCGTAGACTTTTATCTGAAGCATAAGGCGAAGGCTTATGCGAGGTTCAAATCAGAGATCAGCTCCTCTGTCAGCGAGCTAAGCATACAGAAATACATGAACTCCCTACGGGGTGTGGTTCAGTTGATGGATTCGCTTTACAAGCAAGGATTAAGGCACCGCGCCTTTGAAGCTGCTCTCCTTTATGGTAAGTGAGGTGGCATCGCCCCTCAGCATCCATCATATACTGATACATGATAGTATCCATCCGCCCATCACATCTCGCGGTCTACGAGCGAAACCCACAAGAATTTTTATCTTGTTTTCCAGCCCAGAACCCCCTGGAGCCTGAGATCCAAGCATCCCTACCACTTCACCCAGCATTCTTTATCAAATACCGATATCCAGAACAGTACAGGTAGCCCGTCATATTGGAAGAGGAGTAAGTGTTTACCAACTAAGCATGATCTAGGTACGACGATATTTGTGAGGCGCTCGGCACTACAGTACTTGACGAAGGGGAGTATGCCAAGTTTGTCTCTGTCCTTCAAAGTGGGAAGCCTGTTCCTTACACGCTTCCCCTTCCGGACCAACCGCAGCCCCAGGACTCTTCGATCGCCTCGTCAAGTAGCCAAGGCCGTTACGATCCAGTAAGAGACACGTGGGAATCAACCGGTAGTTAGTGTAACCGACTTATGTCCGAGGTGTCTTCTCTAGGGCTTCCCAATCGTTACAGAAAAAAGCAGAAGGAATAGACTAAGGTCTTGAGATGCCATGCGGGTCAGTATGTTGGAGGAGACATTCCTAGAGCCATTGAGAGAGCCCTCAGACACAAATAGGCACACCGATGACGCTTTGAGTGAAACGCCAAGGCAAGGATGAATGGATGGTGATGTTGCAGTCTTTGCAGCTTGAATGCTTCTTTCGCCACTGAATTGTCTTGAAAGACAAGCATAGCATTGGACACAGCGACTTAAGACCAGCATGGAGTTGCGAGGTTTTTCAATGCCGGCGATAGCAGTCTGGGGTCAGATTTATAGAATGTTTGTCTTGGATAGATAGCAATCATGGGGGGTCCACGATCTATTCGGGGTAGGGCTCTAACATCCAACTTTAAGTTACCACAAATACCACCTTCAGCCAGAAAATTCTCTTAATTTACAAACAGAAAACCTACGGGAATTTCCCTAGGCAACCAACCTTGTTACAAAGATTCGCCTCAGTATAAAATGCCCTCTCAGTCTAAGGTTTCAGGCATGTTCACACATTCATATTCTTACCGCCCAGCTCGGAAGACTGCGAAGCTTCTGTATAACACATCTCCTTCGCATAAACAGAAAATAATCGCTTACGCTACTTCAAGACCATGAATCTCTCATCAGTCGAGCTACCTCGGATGTTTTACCGAGTTCAGCACCAAAACTCATTCACCATCTACAACGACACCAAGGGTTTCGAATCTCAGGGCCACTATTTCATGGACTATTGTCACTGGGTTAATGCCAGAAAGTTCCACGAGCATTTGGACTGGAGAAGCAGGACAGAACAACCCACGCCCTTCATATCAGTCTTTGATAACCGAGGTGAGAACAGGCACCACTGTCACAATAGATTAGGACTAACATTTATATAGAAGATGCTCTAGCTCGTGCTCAAACCCTTCACGATAAAGGACGCAAGGGAGTCTTTATTGCAGAAATAAATTCGCAGTCGCTAGCGCCAATGTCTCCGAGCATGGTGGTCGAAGGTGGTACTGTGCATCTGCCTGCGTGGGAAAGTGTTGGAGGGACTATTTTTCTTTCAACTCCTGACGTGCGGCGGCACCTTGGGGTGCAGATGGGAGTCAGCCAGAAATCGGAATGGTTTGCATTGGACTTCATCCCTGCGGAAATGATCACTAGAATCGAGACCTTCATGGCGCAGCCGAGAGAGTTGTCCGTTGGACCCTTGGCAAGCTCCAGCATCTAAGCTTAGTTATAGCTTTAGGTATTTCTTAACAAGTACTAGGCCTCCAAGCTTGATGCCATCGAAAGAAATGCTACTAGCGTATGAACTTAGGCGCCTCAGTCACTGCAGCCGCTTCTAAGCCGACACGCGAATGACCGGGGATAATATGAAGATATGAAATGCGCAAACTACATGAGAATATGGTTATCACAGAAAGAGAGTCTTACTCACACCCAATACAACAAGTTGGCCTCCATTGAAAACGTATCCACACTCCATGCGTCTGCAACCTAAAACTTGGCACGCGAGCTTAAGCTTTGTGCTCCGCCGCACCTTATCTTAGTCCGTCGATCCCTGTCGAGCCGTCGGCGAATGATTGGCGGGGACAACGTCACTAGACATCATTTTCAGCTGTGAAGGCACAATCCCTTGTTTTTAGGTAGTTGCATCAGCGGTTTCTTGCCATACGTGAATCAAGAATTGTTCCTTCCCCGCCTGGTTATTTTGTGCTGTGATCTGCGACGTGACTAGTTGTATAAAAGGCAAGGCCCTGCCCGCTTTTTGATCTTTCCATCTTCATACTCATCAACCTACTTATTACAACACCAAAAACACAACCACTTTTCATCATCATGGATTTCGTCAAGAACCTCGCTGGCGGTAACAACGAAAACAAGGCTGAGGGCCAGCAAGCTCCTCCCGAGGCTGGCGGTAGCTTTATGGACAAGGTGAATTGAATTGACTCTGTGTCTTGCTCATAGCTAACTGCTAGAAGGTGAATGGAATGGCAGGTGGCGGCGCACAGGGCGAGAAGAATGAAGACGGTCTTGACAAGGGTGATTGTTCCCATCTCTCGACCTTCAATCGTAATTGTGCTGACGAATTTATAGCTGTCGATTTCGTGCAGGAAAAGTTCCTCGGCGCTGGCAACCAGAGTAACGAGAGCGCCGCCGAGCAAGCCAAGGACGAGGCCATCTCCGATACTATCCGCGACCAGTACAAGAACGCTACCGGCAAGGATTTCCCCATCGCAGACAAGGACAAGGAATACGGAGTCTAAGTTGTTGCGTGGTTTAACATGAGAGCCCTGGGGGATGGGCCAACACAAACATTGTACGATTAGATGATGACGGCACCTGAATGATCATGAAACCCATTATGTTCTTACGAGTCAATCCTTTTCTTATTGATATAAATGTCAAGCTTTGCGACGTGATTGATAGCCTGTCTACTTACTATCATCAGGATTACCATCATTTTCACCATACAGGTTAATCATGCCTTCAACCCCCTTGTGGCCAACGATTTTACGTGCCATTAGTCGAAGCCGACGAGTTAGAAGCCCATGTCGGAGCATGATTCGGAAGCGGTACCCCCATCCTTCGAATCGCCATGAGAAGTGTCCTGACCCAGCAGTCGCAGCGCCATCTTTCGCAGAGAAACAACCGTCTGAAGGTGATCCATTACGAGAGGCAAGTTCTTGCTGTCAGCGACAACTCGAGCCGACTTGACCGCGCCCTTGATCTGTTGACCATTCAGGGGCGTCTCGGCCGGTTCAGCAATCGCATCGCTGTCCCCAGCTAGCTTGGTGTCTTCTCTGACGAGAAAGTTGTACCAGCTCTTGGATCGAGAAGATTTGTCAATATCAGAGAAAACGATCGAGATATCAATTCGTGACTCGAACGCAGTGTCGATTGCAGGATAGTGGTTCGTGGTGAAGATCATAACGCCCTTATAAAATATAGTGACTTGCCTGTTGGTGGAAACCAAGATGATGGGGATGACGGAGGTGAGGGTAATGGGGGTGAGTAAAAACATTTCCATGTCCCTAACGAGAGTTTGGGGCACCTGGGATGGAGCATTATGTGGAAGACTGGTGGTAATCGTCACAATCATTAGTAGGACGGGTCCTTCTCGAGATCCAATTGTTCCTGTAGCCGACCTAGCTAGTGAATACCACCAGAATTCAGCTATAGAATTACTTGGAATATAAGATTAACGTGAGATGCTGGCTCCTTTAGGTAGGTGGGTATTATAGACTACTTGAGTTCCACTTCTTGATTTTTAGCGCTGATTCGTTGTAATTTACAGGCGATCTTCGAGCTTAGTCATGAACCAGTCCATCGGAATACCACCAGATCTTAGAATCGAACCACCACCGTTATCCTCAAACAACAACAAGATGGAGGTTGCACTGCCAAAACTGCGATCAATTGGGTCTGCCCAGCATGGAAATACCTTACTACGAGCTGCATCTTGCGCATCTTGCTCTTCTTCATCTCCGCGAAGCTTCACCAGCTTAAATCGCCCCCCACCAAACTACCCAGGTCATGTCCCTCTGACGAGAGTTGAGCGGGCTGGCTTGGCCATTGGGGCCAGCGTTATGTCCTTCTTTGACCCCTATCGTCACGGTATGTGCCTCGGATCCGCACGTATCACCCGTTATTGAGCTGACCCTGCGCAGATCTTATCGCCGCTACTGGCGAAGCTACTGCTACACCCTACTTCATCTACCGCCTCCGTGACGCCATGCTCGCCGATCCAACAGGTCGTCGTATTCTCCGAGCTAGACCCCGAATCTCTTCCAAGACTCTCTCTCTTGAAGCTCTACGTGCGCTACCCGAGAACACCGTTGGACGCGCATATGTGGGCTGGCTCGATCGCGAAGGCGTCTCACCTGATACTCGAGCTTCAGTTCGCTACATCGATGATGAAGAGTGCGCATACGTTATGCAGCGATATCGCGAGTGTCATGACTTCTACCACGCTTTGACGGGTCTACCTATTGTGCGCGAGGGCGAAGTCGCTCTCAAGGCGTTTGAGTTTGCCAACACACTACTTCCCATGACGGGATTAAGTATCTTTGCAGCAGCTACCATGAAGAGGAGTGAGAGACAGCGATTTGCTTCGATCTATTTACCTTGGGCCCTCAAGAACGGGGCGCGGAGCAAAGAGGTGATCAACGTGTTTTGGGAGGAGAGGCTTGAGGATGACGTTAATGATTTGAGAAAAGAGCTGGGAATTGAGCAGCCGCCTGACATGAGGAACATCCGGAAGCGGGAGAGGGAGGAGAAAAAGAGGCTTAAGGAGTTGAGAGAGCACGGTCTATAATACTCCTTCCCTTCCCTTCGCTCTCATGGGAATGGATCAAATTGTACTTTAATGTATTTACTCTGTGACATTAGAATTGCGAATTAGCGTTGATGTTGAGGCCAGAGCTGTTGCTCCATAACACAAGACTTGTAACGTAGAATGCATCATGCACCTAGTTAAAACATACGAGCGAAAACTCGACCAGCATCTTCAGGGCGCTCTGGCGAACATCTTACCAGATATCTGCACCGAGTCATCACATTCATTTTACTTCCTTTCACTCAAGACAAAAGCAGGTCCCGCCCACAAATCTGCCTTATTTCCACTCTGATGTTCAATTCCATGGTATCACAAGCACCTCTTATAGGTCCAAATCGTCATCATCGTCCCACGCCTTGCGCCTGCTCACGACGATCTTCTCCTCTTCCTTGCTCTCAGACATGGCATTCAGGAGCTCTTTTAGCTGAGCCTCAGTGACCTTTTGTCGCAGCTGGCCGGTTTGAGCGAGGGTGATGAGTCGGTTCTCGATGTCGGCGGCTCGCTCCTCCTTGACAAGACGGATACGGCCTAGACGGTCGGCGGCTTCGGGGTGGAGGATCTGGTTGAGGATGTGTTGGCGAGCATCATCTTGTTGTTGCCTATAAGGGTGTCAATACAAGGCATCACACAGAAAACAATGGAAAATACTCACTGGCGCTTCTGCTGTTCTTGCTGTCCAGAGGGACCGCCTCCGCTGCCCCCGCCTTGGGCCTTGAGCTGCTCTAGACGAGCTTTTCGGATCTGCAAACAGCATCAGTGTTGGATTCTCGATTGCATTTCTGTGATTGGCATACCTGCTCTAGCTCTGCGTCATCCATGATTTCTGGTATGTGACGTTGTTGACGGAGTTTTGAGTCGCGAGATCAGCCCAATGTCGCGGGGCTGCTTTGCACATCATCATCGGAGGGGTATTTTGAATTACGTAAGCGAAATCAACATCAATTTCAAACATCATGATAATTCATCTTCATCACAGGTCTTATTTCGAGGAGAAACTCTCTACAGAGTTCAATCTGACAGTATATACTTCTTCTAAGTGTCTCCGGGTATGGATAACGTACTCCAGGCGCCGAAGATGCGATTCATTAATGCCCTATTTTACATAATGCCTTTCCTTATCATGCGCTGAACCCTTTGTCTAATGTCCGTTGCCGATGTCTCCTCAACTGGTATATATGAGTTTCTCTTTTGCCATTGCTCAGCGCGCCGGGCCTTGACCATTTGCACCATCAATTCATTTGTTGGAGTATCTATGCCGAGGATCTTGGCTCGCTTCAAGAAGTATCCGTTCTGGTAGCTTATGTCTGTCTGTAAACCTTTGTTGATGCGCATCAGAAGATCGCTGGGAGCGCTACTCTTGCCAGTAATGCGGCGGTAGCAATACCTCTTGAGACCTTCTCCACGAAGAAATTTCATAAGGTCTGGCTTGTCCTTAACTTCGGGCATGTTTTCGGTCACAAAAACCATTTCTCCAAGGAGTTGGTTCATCATCTTCTGCGCAGATCGATTCTCCATCATGCCCTTGTAGGATATGTCGAGGAGCACGCAGACAGGCTCAACGGCAGCGGTGAACATCATGGAAGGAAGCTTGAACCTAAGCCATTGGTCATAAGTACTGATACTTGTGTGGAGCTCTTTGGCTATTCTCATGGTCCGCATTAGGCTAGACTGTTCGGCGGATAGATGAAGGTCCTTTTGTGCATTCAACATCGCATCGGCTTTGGTGAATATAGTTCGTCCAGACTTCAACTGCTTGACAGAATCCCGGTTTCGGTTAAAAACGAGCATATGGCTCATGTGGCCCAAATAAAAGTTGGGCTCCGGCTGCGTTCCGTCAAGGATATGCTCGCGGACTCTCTCAAGAACTCCCATGCCGTCGTTGAGAAGACAAACTGATGTTTTGTCATCAATGCGATCTTTGACTGAAGCAATAGCCTTGACAGCTTCAAAACCACGGCCAGTAACAACCAGCTCATCAATATGTGAGCGATCAGACTGTGAGGCGTTGTAAACCGGGTCTCCTTCTTCCGCAGGCATGGCTGCATTCTTCTCGGCATACGCATTTTTCCTCGTTCTTTCTGGTTGGACCTTTTCGATATTTCGATATCTCGTCTTAGTAAAGTCACGATACGGTATCATCTCAACCGAATCGTAGACACTGCATAACGCATGGGCGATAAATCTCGATCTCACGTCTTCGCCTAGGATGTGAATCTTATGTACGGGTCCAGATCTTGCAGCTTCGGCCGGAATGACAACCGAGGGAACGTAGAATTTTGATGAAGGACTAGTTGACGTAGATGCAACCGATCCAGTTTGAATATCAGAGTTTTGCCATGGTCGTCCACCTAACTGTGGAGGAACGGCCTCTGGCTTCTTATGTTGTGTGGGTGGTACGGCCGAAGCAAATAGTCGCGTACGGCCGACACTGGTGCTATTTCGGAGCCATCGAGTTGATTTTCTGGCTATTTGAGCGGTCACCCGCGGCTGTGTTAAGGTCGCCAGCTTGGCGGTTGTGGTCGGGATCGTGGTGGAGGAGAAATGGTGGCTAAGAAGCCAAAAGGTCTGGAGGATATTGGGCGCACGCGCGCATTCAGGTGCGTCGAAGCAAAGGAAGTGTGATCTGAGCTAATAGTGGAAGTTTCACTCAAATCTATTAAAAGGTGTCGTCGGTGTTTTTATCTCGTCAAATCGTGAAAGGCAGGCGTCGGGTCGAGTGAAGGTGGTGATGGCGATATTAAATGAGTGATGCGTTGAGGAATGGAAGAGACGAGCCCGTTTTTTCCCTTCAGCTAGGTAGACTTAGACTGTGGCCAATCAGAACAAGTGGACCAAGGGGACTTTGATCTTCAAATGCTAGGTTTTTAACCTTACTTATTGGCCAATTCCTGGCTCCGATATCGTTCTCAAATATCCTAACAAAGGCCTGATGCAACATGTACATTCATATCGTAATAACACGAATTTATGATCTCTACAAAGAGACTCTCACATTTAAGATGTCATAGAAGATCAATCCGAGCCCACACTTTCAGTATTTGGGCACGTTAATGCATTTAGCTCTTGTCAGGCCAGTGTCAAGTCAGTATTCATTAGTTGCATTCCCTCACTTCATGAATACAGAAACCACTATTCCTAAACGGGATCCATGATCAAGTTCTGCGCCTGCGCGAAGTCTTTCATGCGACGTGAACATCTCAACATTGTGTCTCTCAGCATCCGTGTTTCTACACAACAGATCAAAAATGACAGACGTCAAGGATATTACACCGGATCTTGATCGGCTGGATGATCAGCTAGATGATCTTGAGGAGAAGCTGCAGCCCTTGCTGGGCAATCTTGAAGGCATGGCCTCTCAGTTGCCCCTATTAGACAAGGCAAAACTATTCTCACTCACAGCTTACGCGATCGAATCTCTTCTGTTTTGTGAGTTACTTTGAATTCCGATGGAATTCCTGGCCATCGGGATGAATAATGCTAACATTCGTGACAGCTTCACTGAAATTGAACGAGGGCAACGACGCACAAACACAGGCTGTACTTACTGAACTCAAGCGAATTCAGCAATACTTTGGAAAGATCAAGAACATTGAGTCTCCTCCGGAGCCTGAGACACGTAATATGACTGTTAATCAAGAGGCTGCGGCGCGTATTCTCAAGGCGGATCTGGTACGAGGCTTCATTTCATGATAATGGAATCGACACTAACTCTGAGTAGTCCGATAACAAGACAATCAGCAATAAGCTTGCAGAAAAGATTGCGGAGGAACGAGCTAAGGCTCTCCTCAAGTCTGTCGAGAACCGGAAACGACCAGCTGAGGAATCGCCTGTTCCGTCTCAACCCAGTTCTTCTGCGGAAGGAAAGGATAAGAGCAAGAAGAAGCAGAAGAAGGGCAAGAAGAGCAAGTCGAAGAACTGAGGATCTGAGCAACGATGGTGATGGGCCGAATGCGATGCTACATCAGGCAATGCGCAAAACAATCTCATCGAAATTTGGTAGAAGATGCCAGGGCTTGGACAACAAGCATTGTTGAGGAGGAGGATTTATCGTGATACCCCAGAGCGCGAAGGAAACTTGCAAAGGGTTTAGGTACTTGGAGGTTTGCATGGCCTCCTGGAATAGCTGACTTAACAGGGGCATGGCGTTTGGGAATTTGTGACCAACTTAATTGGGGAAAACATCAATATTCTAGGGAGCTCTATCATTAGACATTAAACTGCTTATGAAACGCAACTTGCTTCCGATAGGTTCTGTTGATCGTGTGAGACTGGATGTTATTTGAAGCGAGGGCGTGCATATGTAACTCATTTACCAGGGCAACAAAAATAAAGAAGCATAATTGGGCGAGTTCATCTACCGAATGACTCCTGTCTCGTCTTCCGACACCGCATAGTGCCCATGGTGTTGTTGAGCTCTTATCGCTATGTGGGAAGATAAGACTGGTCCTTCCGGTGACTAACATTTTTTCACCCCACCATTATCGGACGTGAGTCAAGGGGAGCGCTCAATCGCGGGGCACCACAACCCCTCCAAGTTCCAGCCCAAGGTCTTCGAATTCTGTTTTCGCATCGAAAGAAGCAGAAAACACAACAACACAATGGCGGTTATCTACGTCGACGAAGAAGCCGGAAGTGATCTCCCCGAGATTCAGGGCACTGAGGCTGCCCCCTTCAAGTCCCTCCTTGAAGCATACTACCGCCACGGCGCCGAGTCCGAGTACCAGGTCAAGAAGAAGGATGATGAAGAGTACAAGCCCGCTGCCAAGTCCGCCCTGAAGAAGGCTGTCGCCTACGCTGCTCAGCAGAAGAAGAAGGCCGAGGCTGCTGCTAAGCGAGCCGAGAAGGATGCTCAAGATGAGGCTGCTCGTCTGGCTGTCCTCGAGGAGGCTAAGAAGATCAAGATCACCAACGACCCTGCCCTACCCGAGCCTGTTTCGATCAACCTCCAGGAGACCGACCCCGCTAAGATCGGTACTCTTCGAAAGAGCAAAGATGAGCCTGCCGAGGGAGTCAAGCGTGTCTCTGTCCAAGGTCGTGTCAACCGTGTTGCTAAGCAGGGTGGTCTTATCTTTGTGACCCTGCGTCGTGGCCTCAACTACATGCAGTGTCTCCTTTCTGGAGATCTCTCCAAGACTTACGATGCTCTTACCCTTTCCCGAGAGACATCTCTCGAGATCATTGGTGAGCTCTGGGAGGTTCCCGCTGGTGCCCACGCCCCTCTCGACCGAGAACTTCGTGCGGATTACTTCCGAGTCATCGCCAAGGCCCCTGGTGGTGATGAGGCCTTCACCAACCTGGTCCCCGTTGACGGCGACACCAACACCCTCATGAACCTCCGCCACCTTACTCTGCGCCACGAGAAGCCTGCTGCCGTCATGTTCGTTCGCGATGTTGTCGAGGATGCTTTCCACACCGTCTACAGGGAGCTCGATGTCAAGAAGGTCAGCCCTCCTGCCCTTGTACAGACTCAGGTTGAGGGTGGTTCCACTCTCTTCAAGTTCGACTACTATGGTGAGACTTCATACTTGACCCAGTCCAGTCAGCTCTACCTCGAGACTGTGCTGCCCGTCCTTGGTGACTGCTACTGCATTGAGAAGTCTTTCCGTGCTGAGAAGTCTCTTACCCGCCGCCATGTAAGTCCGTCCCTACTTTTTTGCAGAACTCGATTGGTGTTCTATTTTGGTGAATTGGAGCTAACAGTGACAAGCTTTCTGAGTACTCTCACGTCGAGGCTGAGCTGGACTTCATTACCTTCGACAACCTCCTAGACCATCTTGAGCACGTCATCTGCCGTGTTATCGACCTCACCCTCGAGAACCCTCTTGCTGCCGAGGCCATCAAGAAGTACAACCCCGGCTTCGAGAAGCCTTCTCGACCATTCTTACGCATGCGATACTCTGATGCCATTGACTGGCTGCGAGAGCGTGGTATCAAGAACGAGGATGGCAACGACCACACCTTCGGCGACGATATGTAAGTGATCCACAAGTTCTAGGTATGCACAAACTAACTTGAGACCAGTGCCGAGGCTGCTGAGCGCAAGATGACCGACGAGATCAACCGTCCCATCTTTCTCACTCATTTCCCCGTCGAGATCAAGTCCTTCTACATGTCAAAAGCCAAGGATGACCCCCGTGTGACCGAGTCTGTCGATGTTCTGATGCCTGGAGTTGGCGAGATCGTTGGTGGCAGTATGAGAATTTGGGACTATGAGGAGCTCATGGCCGGTTACAAGCGAGAGGGCATTGATCCTACGGGATACTTCTGGTACACTGACCAGCGCAAGTACGGATCTACACCTCACGGTGGTTACGGTCTGGGAGCCGAGCGGTACGTCATACAATTCCGTGGTGATTTAATATATACTGACCATTGTCTAGATTCCTGGCATGGCTTCTCAAGCTCTGGACTGTGCGAGAAGCGTGCTTGTATCCCCGATACATGGGCAGATGCACCCCGTAAACAAAATGCTTATGAGATGTATAACGAAAATGGAGTACAGGGCTTTGATATGGTAGAACAGACCGCTCTAGAGTTAGCATCTAGAAATGAATATGCGAGACTGGTTTACTGTTAATTGCACTCACGCACTTATATCCGATGGTGAAATACCCGATATCTCCGTTGAGATGCGGTCGTAATCAGTCGTAGCCTTCAGTGCTTCACTAACCCCATGACTCAATTAATAGAGGTGCCCACTAAAAAGTTTCCCAGCGGCTGTCAACGGAAGCCCATGGAGTGCTCTGGACCCCTGGTGTTGGGGAAGATGCCTCTACCGAGGCCCTACTAGCCAATCTTCCCCATCCCTCGTTGAAATTTGCCTCTTCTGATTGGTCGATGATTTTACGCCTCCGAAATCCGTGCCTCCGGTATTCTTTCTTTCCGATCTTTCTCCTCATAAGATCTTGAACTTTGTCCTTCAACACTAACACTACATCACCAAGTTCAACACCAAACCCTCACAACCAACAACCACAATGCCTCGTCAACGATCCGTCGGCCGCGCTCCTTCGCGCCCTACCGCTGCTGCTCCCAAGCCTGCTCCTCAGCCTCAGCAGACTCGCCCTGCCGCCACCCATGCTGCTCCTCCCGCCGCCGCTCATCCTCCTCCCCAGGCCATGCCTCCTCAGGCTGCCGGCTCCCAGGGCCCTGGACTGTTCGGTCAGATGGCCAGCACTGCTGCGTAAGCATCCCCTGCCGAATCTTCAACAATTGGTGTCTTCGGAACTCCAAGCTCCGGGTGGAGCAGAGATATCAAAGCACCTATGAAGCTTGTACTTGGAACACGTGTGGCTAACTTGTGCTCAGCGGTGTCGCTATCGGCTCCTCAGTAGGCCACGCTATCGGTGGTCTCTTCTCTGGCGGTTCCTCCGAGGCTGCTGCTGCTCCCGTCCAGGCCCAAGCCGCTCCCCAAGAGCAGTCCTGGAACCAGAACAACTGCGCCGGCGTCGCCCAGAACTTCACAAAGTGCATGGATGAGAACAACGGAAACATGCAGATCTGCAACTGGTACCTTGAGCAGCTCAAGGCTTGCCAGGCCGCCGCTGGTCAGTAAGCGTTGACAGATTAGACGATAAAGGGAATAAAAGGAACTTGATATCAAATGACTATGGGAAGGGAATAACATCGGGGATATGTATCCCCTGACAGCGTGCATGTTTATAGGAATTTGGTGGGAAAATACTACTGTTACATCTCAGCACTGTCAATTGTATAATACAACAAAAAAAGACATCACTCCCACTCAAACTTGGGAAACCCTTCAATCGTCCTTTTCCTCCTCTTCTGGCCGTGGCTCAAAGTTCAGCTTTGTTTTGTTAGCAAGTTCTTGATTTACAGTGTGTTGCTGGGTCTTACCGAATTTCCATTGTACAACTGTTGATCTCTTTGCTGATCTCTGTGGTTCTGGAATGACTGAACTCGTTCCTGAGAACTGGCTGATGCATCGTTCGCAGGCCCTCGGTGCCCGGCGCGCTCATCGCCGGCTCCGAAGAGGCTGAAAATCCAGGTGAAAATGCCGAGAATAAAACCAATGACTCGTGACACAATTCCTTGTGAATCATCATAGGCATTCGTAAACTTCTTGATAGGTATAAGTACCAGTGTCGATGACGGGGAAAGGCCGAGCTCTCCCAATGCCTTGTCCTCCTCGGTCTCGTCAATGTTCTTGTTCGGTAGAGGTGTGAGGACCTGTTTGAATGTATACGGCTGGGATCCGTCGGTTCTGTTTTCGTCCACCCACTGTCGAACTTCTTTTAGATGCGCAGTCGTCTTGAAGCGTGATCTCACTGTCGAGCCGTCAAACAAGCGTACTTGAAGGGCCGTTATCGCGCCTGTCCTAGAAGTAGCAAGCTTTGTCTCTGGCGCATTCACCAAGGACGCCGCAACATCGCCGCCCTTCAAGCTGTCGATCCTCTGCTTCTCACGCTCCTCAGCGCGTAGGCGTCGCTCTGCTTTGTCGTCTTCAATGCGCTTAAGAATTCTCGCTCGCTCTTCCTGATCTTGTTGTCTCTTCTTTCTCACTGCCTCAGCTGCCTTGTGAGCACGGGCGTTATCTGTATCCATACCAGCTTCGGCTTCGGCTTTGGCCTTTTCTTTCGTCCTCGCACGCTCCTCTTTCACCTTGCGCTCGTTTTCCTCCTTTTGGGCTTGCAATCTAGCAGCTCTTTCGGCCAATATCCGACGAACATTCTCAGATGTCGAAGAAGAAGGTACTGTTGCTGTGTTTTGTCCTGGTGCTACAGGCGTCTCTGGCTGTGGCTGCTGTGGGCTGGCCTGCGCTGGTGCTGGTGCTGGTTCTGGAGCTGATTGAGTTGCAGCCGGAGCGGCAGATGTGGAGTTGAAAGCAGTCTGAACTCTCCGCAAGAAATCTTCCTTGCTTGTACCCGGCGTGATATACTCCTTTAGTTCTCCATTCTTAATGATAACCACGGTAGGAGTCCGAGGTAAAGGAAAGATCTGAGCTAGATATCCGGCTTCTTCGGATCCAGCTTTGAGACGAAGCGCGATAGCATGTTCCTTGAGTAAGTCGCTCAGCTACACCGCAGTTAGCCCCATTGTATATGATCTGCGGATTTCGAGAATCCTACCGTATCATCGGTCAAAAATTCAGTTTCCCATTGTGTGCTTTCATCGCTTTCATCTAAAGTGCATGTGAGTTACCGCGTGAATCCGCTTGATGACAAAACATACCTGTCACGAAACAAAGGACCAGCTTCTGCTGCCCAACAGCGGTCGAGATGCCGTCTTGGAGAGTCCCCTCATAAAACATTGCGAAAGTTTTGTTACGAGTGTGAAGTTCTTTAGGTCAACAGTGATAGAGTCGAATATATAGGTGACGAGTGAGTTTGTGGGTAAGACAAAGTTGCGATGTGCTGGCCTCTCGGTGAAGGGTGTCTTGTCTTTATTCCTTTACTCCCTTGAGTATATTTGTCATGTGGTGAATGTGCTAAAAAGAGATCTCAATTATTTTCGCAACAATTATAGGGGCGGCTCAAAGAATAAAAGCAAAATACCACCTGCAAGAATTAGTTCCGGTCACACTTGGTCAAAATGCCTTGAATCTTAACCATCATGAGTGAGTGCAGCATGGAAGCTATGAGAGCTATGACGCTTATGGCATCACGTGGCCGTAGCTTCAGCGCCGAATCTCGGGCTTCGGGGGCTTACTCAGCGAGCATGAGCTCGCCATCCAGTAGAAACTTTGCAAAGGCTCTAACACGGAATGAGTGAATGAATGAGTCAAAGGGACCAAGTCGGTTTTGTACTGAGTTTCCTTTCTCTTTTCCATGTTATCTTGCAATGAGAGAGTGAGTCTTCTCAGAACATATCCAAAATGCTCATTGACCCTGCCTTTTTGCCTTGGGCAGAAAACAAAGGTGTCAAACTCAAAGGTGTTGAGCCTCGAATTCTTCCTGGTCGAGGTATTGGTATTGTCGCAACTCGGGATATCAGAGTGAGTAATGCAGTCTCTTTCAGAACTACTCTAATATGTCTGAAGCCAAATGAAACCATATTGAGTGTCCCGACAAAAGCACTTCGAACTATTGACACAGTTCCAAAGAACATCACCGACGCTCTGCAAGGCGTCTCGGTCCACGGCGTCTTGGCTGCTGAAATCGCACTTGATGAAAGCGATGACTTTTCCGTATGGAAAACAGTTCTGCCAACTCGGGAGGATCTAGAGGCTGGCATGCCCATGATGTGGCCAAGTGAACTCCAAGCTCTTCTCCCCAAGCGAGCCAAGGATCTCCTGGATCATCAAACGACCACCTTCAGACGCGAGTGCGAAATTGTCTTAAAAGCTTTCCCAGAGTTGACCAGAGCACACTATCTGTACGCTTGGGTGCTCATCAACACCAGAACATTTTACAACAGCATGCCCAAGATGAAAAGCTACGCTCATGCTGATCGACTAGTTTGCATGCCAACCGCCGACCTTTTCAACCACGCTGACCAAGGATGCCGACTAGCATACTCCACTCTGGGATACAGCGTTCAAGCAGACAGAGTCTATCGCCAAGGTGAGGAAGTCTACGTATCGTATGGGGCACACTCAAATGATTTTCTTTTAACTGAGTACGGTTTCATTTTGGACACGAACCGTTGGGATGAGGTATACCTAGACGAGGTGATTCTTCCACGGCTGAACAAGACACAGCGTGCCGACCTTAAAAGTGTCAATTTCCTGGGCAGATACACTCTCGATGATCAGACTCTGGGTTGTCATCGTACTCAAGTCGCTTTGCGAATGCTATGCTGTACACAGAGACAATGGCAACGGTTCTTTGATGCTGAGGACGATGGGCGTTCCACGCAGGTCGAAGTAGATGATCTGTTGTTGACTGCGTTGAAAGACTTCTTGAAGATCATCGAAAAGACGCTCGGCGATATAGACGAGATAGAAGGTGGCTCGAGTAGCCAGCGTGAGCTCTTGCGACGGAGATGGCAGCAGATCGAGGCCATGGTGACCAAGACAATAGAAACGCTTTCATGAATAATCATCACAAGATGTGTCTATCCTGTAAGTGTGCTATAGCACCTTCTTTCACATTCCTAACATATCGGCGTCCTTTGTACAGTTAAGACGTGTAAGGGAATACATGGAGGCCGGCTGTAACAGATATTTACACATGTCAACGTCCTTGCCAAGGAAGCTCACAGATTCGCCAATGCGATTAGCCGAAAAGTTTAAGCTTTGAGGGTAGCCACAGCCATTCCGCACTGTGTCTTTTGCCGACTAACTCAGAGGCGCCCCTGTTTAAGTGATTAGTGGCTCCTGTACGAAGAGTCGGGCATTACAGAGTTGAAGCCCGAAAAGCTCTCGGTTAGGGACAAATAGTTATCATGTACTTTCCCATCAATGAATCATCAATGAATCGACTGATATTGGTAATAGCAACCGGGGTTATCCTGGCTGATGGATATTCCCGGCTCCCCGCAAACCTTAAGCCACCGACATCACACTAATGGTGGTGTTCCTCCTCTCTTCCTTGAGCTTCTCTTCACCTTCTATCAAGCAATAAGATCGCGATACAATTTCCCCAACAACCAACCACTCTTGTCGCCATGACCGCTTGCAACAACTGCCACAAGGAAGAGCCTACAGTCCAGCTCAAGCGCTGCGCAAAGTGCTCAACTACGCCATACTGTTCTCGGGAATGCCAGAAAGCCGATTGGAAAGCCCACAAGAAGATATGCGGACAGAATGCATCTTCAGCCTCTGGATTTCACGGAGCCTCAGTTCATGATCCAGACGAAATGAGCCGGTCTCCCTTACGGGGACTTGATCAAACTGTTCCCGACCCCTTTACTCGTCTAGATAAGGGCACTTATTTGCATAACCGCCCTGAGATTGATGTATATCGACTCCTCATCGACACATATCGCCTGCGTGTCGACGATATGTTCAACCTCGAAAGCGAAACTGCTGAAGACAGTCTCTATGGCGGCGCCTCAAGCGGACTTGAAGGTTTCCAACGTTTCCTACGCAAAGCAGCAACTCGAAGAGGATTCCTTCCTCCATGGTGGACGCCGGAGAAGCAAAAGGAGTGCGAGGATTTCGGAATGGACTCAACTCAGTGGCAAAATTTGAGGACCAAGACAAGCAAACAAGAGATCATTGATCACTATGGAGACCCCCGATTTCCTATGCAGTTGCGTATGCTTGGGGAGGCAGTGTATCTGAGTGCTCCCGGAGGTGGCGATGGTACGTCGATGAGGCAGATGATGGCAATGATGGAAGGCGGAGGAGGCAGAATGCCAGGGATGCAGTCTTCCATGATGGATGCGTCGTCTTTCCGCCGCTGAAAGAGATCAGAGAGGAAGGCAAAAATGGAGTTTGAAGATTTGTAAGAGCTAAAAAAGGTTTGTATGAGACCGGCCTTTGCGATGTCAACGTCGAAAATGAACATATTATGGATGTAAAAGTTACGCTCACCACATTGTATTTCTGTCAAGTTCCAGGTTGATATTAATGCATTACATAATAATACTCTGTGCTGAATAAGAATGGAACCCCAAAGCCATGTCTCTCGGTTACTTCTTCCCAAGTTTCAGGCCGAAGACGCTCGAGAATCACTCGCACAAAAGTCATACAAGTCCTCCCAACCCCAAGTAAAGTCATAACAAAAGTCAGCGCTCCAGTCCTCTACCAACTCCCGCTCTGAAAGACACTCATTCGGACGTCGAAATGAAAATGCATTTGTTTTTAACTCGATGAGCCATTCGTCGACCTGTGCCCGTCTATTGTATCTTGTACGTTGCTTATCTTTCGCAAAGACTCGAATAATTTGGACCTCGCCAAAATATGGTATGGTGACTTCGTATGGGGCATGTTTAGAAAACGTTCCTTTGCATGCTGCTTGGAAGTTTTCAAGCACATCGGCAGACTGTCCAGCAACAGTACTGTCCAGTATCTCGCTGGTTTCCCTCATCGTCTTGGTCATTTCAGTTACCGCCGCCCAACGACGTTCCTGTTCCTCCATTGACCGAGTGCTCGGCTCTGGTGAAACCAAGTCTGAATTCAAGAGAAGAGCTGCAGTGAAGCCAAGAAAGTCATAGAACTCGCTTCTTATTGGGTTGTTAGGGTCCGTTTCTAAAGCTCGCATGTCTTGATAAGCCTGTATCGCGGCTTCAGCGGCGTCAAAGCCGGCAAGTTGGTTGACTTTTGTTCTCTTGTCCTCAGCCGATAATCGTGCGTATGGTAGATGTACCATCTGCCTTGTAGTATAATATAGAAGCTTGATGTTGCTATGAACGAAAACTTGAGGAAACGAAAGCGATGATTCGAGGTCCTTTTTCGTACCCCATTTGTCTGGTATCATGGTTTTAAGCTCGTTCATTTCCTGGATAATGCGTTCCGTAGCGGGATAAGGGACATCCTTTCGCAATAAATCTCGATCACTAATATGTCCACATACCATGGCCAGTTTTCGAAGGACTTTTCTCTCCACTGTCATACGTTTGTCTTCCTCGACACTGGAAATAAGGTGTTCGGGTACCGAATATGGCATTCCCAGGAAAAGAGATATACGGCGGTCTTGTGTCCAGAGAGTTTCCCATACATCTCGCTCACGGCTTGTATTTCCTGGGAGGTGGAGCTCAAGAAGCATAGCACTATCAACGCCAGCTCGAGTGCTCTGCCACGCTTTGCAAGGAAGGCCCCTGAGAAGGAAGAGCTCTGATCGAAGGGCTAAAGCCTCGATAAAATCAAGATCGCAAACTGGGGCTGATCTAACTTGGTAAAAGGTCTCGACGCGAAGAAGATATTGCTTAATCATTTCTTCTGTACACAAGGGCAAGTCGGTCTCAACATCTTTGAAGTCCCTCGGCAATTGTTGGTAGCAAAGACAGAGCCAAACCAGGCACTTTGAAACGAGTCCAAATTCTATTGACCGTAAGGAATCGTCGACAAAGGTGAGTGCAGATTCGAAGGTTCCTGGGAGGCCAGCATCATCACCTGTCGAGCCTGGCTTCGAAGAGCCACTTGATCTCGTTCTTTGTGAGGCTCTGATTGTCGAGAGTGGCCATGTAGACCATACTTGCTCTGTATACTCCAATACTTTTGTCAAAGTCTGTCGGTTAGGTATGAGATCTTCAATGGCGCTATTGAGCTCTGGATCGGTTCGCTTTGAGCTAGGTGTCGCCTTTGGTTTGTTCTTCCGAGACTTGTAATATTCCAACACCGGGGTTTTTTGATAAAGGTCGACCTCATCTTGCTGGCCATTGCTCTCAACATCAGTCTCATGCTCAGTATTTGCGTTGCGAGCCGCTTGCGAGTCGAGTTTACTGGCCAGGGTATCGATTGCAACTTGCATACTAATCATGCGTGACTCAACTTGACCGACAAACTGGGTCAACTCTTGAATTATTTGATCCTTGTCTTTTGACGATGGTGACGATGCCTGCTGTGATTGGCAGACAAGAGAGTGGGAAATGCATTGTTGACACTCAGACTCACGCTCATCGAATATGCATCTCACTTTTCGACGGCGACATTCGGTGCAACTTTTGGTTCCCAGTCGCATACGCTTTGTTTGATGCTCCATGATAGTTTCGTATACAACCTGAGGTTGAAAAATGTGTGATGAATGATGATGTTAGAGTGAGGCGGACGGATCGGCCGACTTGTCCGTCGTTAATTCGTCGCGCGGTTTAGGCTTATTCCAACAACATGTCTCAGATTATGACGAAAAGCGTCAATAAAACAGGGCATACGGTAGTAATAGGGGAAAAAGAGAACAACGATACTTTCTCCTTGGGATTGTTCTTACAAGATCATGAGCCAGCCATGAAATACCGTATGATAGGTACAAGTATCAACCTATCAAAGAGAGACTCTAAGAGCCGATAAGATAGATGCCCTCATATGAACTCTACTCTACATTATTGCATCTAACATTATGGACATCGTTGGTTCAGAGAGATATCTTGGCAAGATTCCAGATACACCTTTGAGGGGCCATTGGGCATATACCCTAGAGTCAAGGCGTGGCTGTCGCGATCCCAAGCCCTCTTCTCCACAATACAAGGATGTTGAGCCCAAGGCAATGGACTCGCCTCTCTGGTGTATAAATGGGTGTTCGCCTGCATCGCTCTCAAGGGCATTGGGAGTCGTGTCAAGTGTCACGTATCGTCAGACATTGTGGTATAGGAAGGGAAAGTAAAGTTTGTATGTATATATAT
>JABCJY010000289.1:0-89495 GCA_013184415.1 Fusarium concolor | reverse complement strand
TTTTTTTTTTTTTTTTACTTATTTATAAAGATATTTATAAGAACTTTATAAGGAAATTATTTTACTTTTACATAACTTTAAATAAAATAAAACTAAGTAATTTCTTAATTATTAATATTGAGACTTTTTCACTTTTGGTGGGAAAACCGGCCGGTCTGGGCAATTCTATCGCTAAAAGCAGGTTATCGCTATGTCAGGGATCGTTATAGACCTGTTTTACTGTACCTAGATACCTAGTAGCGCCAGTGCCGGCGCCAGTGCCAGCGCCTCTTCCTCCAACAACTTCTTTTTTTTTTTTCTTTTCCCATTATCCTCGATCCCGAAGCAAACAAAGACTAGCATCTTCGGATTCTCTTTCTATTCAGTGAGCGCTTGTGCTCACTCACGCAATTGGGATCTTTCCTTTCCCATCCCCTCCGACTTTCCTCCCCTCCAAATCCATCTGCTCCGCGATGCTCCGAAATCGCCCTACGAGAAAGGCTATTCGCGCCCTTGGCCAGGCGAGGGCCTGGACGTCGTCGCCCACAGCCACTCTTGCGCAGTCAAAGCTGCCCGCGACGCAAAGAACAAAGGCCACTGCTACCAATTCTGCCGAGCCGTAAGTTTCTGGCTGTTATTCTTGGTTCTTTGCACCCTCATAACCTCGTTCGTGGTGTCGCGCTTGGCCGCCCAACAAGTATCCGTGTTCCTGACTCGAAAAGACGCCGAAGAGGGCCCCAACGCTCGCCCTACCAAGTCAATTGATGTTTCATTGTTAATCTCATCTCAATCATATTGCTGATCTGCTTTACAGTCAGAAACGCCCTGTGCCCAGCCCCGCCTTCAACTTGGAACCCGAATCTCGTCATCATGTTCAGCCTCTTGTCAAACGATCGGAATCCGAGATGGATGAGTCGTAAGAATTCTCTCTCAAACCACAGTGAGCCCTTGCTCATGTGCTTTCAGGTTCATCGGAAAGACCGGCGGCGAGATCTTTCATGAGATGATGCTCAGACACGGTGTGAAGCATATTTGTTTGTCTCCCTTCTCCAATCGAACTTGTCTTCGTCGGCAGGGCCAAATGAGAACCCATGTGCTAACCAGTCCTAGTTGGCTACCCTGGAGGCGCCATCCTTCCCGTCTTTGACGCCATCTACAACTCGAAACACTTCGATTTTATCTTGCCTCGACACGAACAAGGCGCCGGCCACATGGCGCAAGGTAAGACTTGCTTGGTTGAACAAGGTTTATATTAATATATCATAGGGTACGCACGTGCCTCCGGAAAACCTGGCGTTGTACTCGTTACATCGGGTCCGGGAGCGACCAATGTCATCACACCCATGCAAGATGCTCTTTCAGATGGCACTCCCATAGTGGTCTTCACCGGACAGGTCGTAACAAGTGCGATCGGACTGGACGCGTTTCAAGAGTGCGATACTGTGGGCATTAGCAGGAGTGCGTGCAAGTGGAATTGCATGGTTACAAGCATTGCTGACCTCCCGCGTCGAATTAACGAGGCTTTCGAGATTGCTACCAGTGGTCGTCCTGGCCCTGTTCTCGTCGACCTTCCTAAGGATATTACAGCTGGGATTCTTCGAAAGGCTATACCAACACAAACTTGCCTACCCTCTTTTCCAAGCATCGCTTCTCAGGCTGCCAAACAACTAATGGAGAAGCAGCTTAAAGCCTCCCTTAGTCGTGCTGCTGAGCTTATCAAAGTAGCTAAGCAGCCTATCATCTACGCTGGCCAAGGCATTATCCAGTCCGAGGGTGGAACTGAGCTTCTTCGCGAGCTAGCTGATAAGTGTTCTATTCCTGTTACAACAACTCTCCAGGGCCTTGGTGCATTTGATGAGCGTGACGAGAAGTCATTACAGATGTTGGGTATGCATGGCATGGCATATGCCAATATGTCTATGCAGGAGTCCGACCTTATTATTGCTCTTGGTGCTCGCTTTGACGACCGTGTTGTCCTGAATACTTCAAAATTTGCTCCTAAGGCTAAAGCTGCAGCAGCTGAGAAGCGAGGTGGCATTATTCATTTTGATATATTGCCTAAGAATATCAACAAGGTCATTCAAGCAACTGAGGCTATTGAGGGCGATGTTGCCACCAACCTCAAGATGCTTATGCCTATGCTCACGCCTATAAGCATGGAGCAACGAAGCGAATGGTTTAATAAGATAGCTGAATGGAAGGCCAAGTGGCCTCTGTCCAACTACGAGCGCTCTGACTCTCCTGGAAGCAACGGTCTCATTAAACCCCAGTCCCTAATTGAGGAGTTGAGCGATCTCACCTCTAAAATTGACAAGAAAACAATCATCTCGACTGGAGTGGGTCAGCATGTGAGTCTCATAAGCAGCCAACACTATTACGAACACCAACTGACCTGAAGTAGCAAATGTGGGTAGCACAGCACTACTCGTGGAGAGAGCCCCGATCGTTTGTCACGAGCGGTGGATTAGGTACGTGATATTTTTGCAGCACCCTGGCCATTTCTCTCCGGCCTTTCCTAACCCCAAACCCAAATCTTGTCATGTTTCTTGGTCATTGAAGTTTGTAACGACCCTAATTCTGACCCTGGGATGCAGGCACAATGGGCTTTGGGCTGCCAAGTGCGATTGGAGTTGCAGTAGCGAGGCCGGACGCCCTCGTGATCGACATTGACGGCGATGCGTCCTTTAACATGACCCTAACAGAGCTCTCTACTGCTGCTCAATTCAATATCGGCGTCAAGGTTATTATTCTAAATAACGAGGAGCAAGGCATGGTTACCCAATGGCAGAACCTATTCTATGAGGACCGCTATGCACACACCCACCAGCGGAATCCAGACTTTATTAAGTTAGCCGACGCAATGGGTGTGCAGGCAAGGAAGGTCTCCAAGCCAGAGGACGTTCGGGCTAGCCTCGAGTGGCTCATCAACACAGACGGTCCAGCTCTTCTCGAGGTTATTACCGATAAGAAGGTGCCTGTCCTACCTATGGTACCAGCAGGTGCTGGCCTCCACGAGTTCTTGGTTTATGATAAAGGTAAGCTATAGTTCCTGGGACTGCAACACGATGATATGGCTATTTGCTAACGGTGATTGATTGCAGAAAAGGACAAGGCCCGGCGACAGCTAATGCGCGAGCGAACCAGCGGTCTTCACGGTTCTTAGCCAGGGGTTCGGGAGGAAGAAAAGCTGTTTGGTGAAATTGCCAGAGGTCTATGAGGCACATGGGTATCGTGATATTACGTTGATTCTATAACTATGGATAGCATTGCGCCACCTTGTATACGCCTTCTTACCCCCTTATAAGGGTCTAGATAACTGGAATAATGGTGGATAATGCTAATTTAACTATTCCTTATTGAGGGTAACTATCCGGGTGTGTATGATAGTGATAATCTTTTTCAATGTGGTGAAAGTGGCTTGATAACGTCACCAACAAGTGACCAACTCGATTCCCAGAGGACCCTCAACTCATAAGGAACGCAATCTTCTCCCAGCCGCTTAGTACAAGTGAGTGACCCAACCATTACCACTGTCGAATCTCCAAATACTGGCATTGAACCAAATCTTTGCTTCATGCCTACCACAGGAATTATCTCAAAATACGGGGTCTCCATAAACATGCACTACACTCCATATGTTCATATGCCAAGGTTTGATGTCCAATTGTCTCGCGCTAGATTTTGAACAAAGCTCTCAAGAACAGAGTACAAGTCGGATATCCCATATTCCCTTTGGATGTGTGCCCGTCTTATGTGACTCTTGAAGCAATGCGAAATTTCTTACACCAGTTTATCTAAAACTGTGTTGTGTATCAGTGTTATATCAGATGAGTTATTAGTAACTGAACCGATATACTTAGATGACCGTAACTCAAGTACCTAGATTCTGATCGAGATATCTGCCTAGATTTTCACCTAGATATTTACCTAGATATTTAAACCTACCTACCTTGATAAAACTCCTCTACTGGCGCTGGATGTATGAGTGATGATGAAATTGACGACTACAATCATGGTCGACGGCAATGAAGTCCAAAATAGCTACACAAAATATACAATTCAATCACACACTCAATAATACGGATGACTCTCACCACCCAACCCAAAAAACCACTCCTGCGAAAGCTGCGAAATAGCATCATTATGGAACTCATCCAACCCTAAACTCTGCAAATCCCCAAAACAGTCCCTAAACGTACTATCAACCGTCATATTCGCCAGATCCGCTGAGAACCCTACTGCTTCAACAGGTGCAACTGCCGGTGCCGCCTCCACTACATCAGCTACCACCGCATCGCTCAGTCGATCAAATAAGTC
Source organism: Fusarium concolor (assembly GCA_013184415.1). Taxonomy (NCBI): domain Eukaryota; kingdom Fungi; phylum Ascomycota; class Sordariomycetes; order Hypocreales; family Nectriaceae; genus Fusarium; species Fusarium concolor. The sequence continues at coordinate 85,199 of JABCJY010000289.1, read as the reverse complement.
TGAGCAGTTGCGAGCGAGATCCCATCGCTCTGAAACAGCTACTAGCACTTTTGAACAAGAGCGTGTGTCGTTGACGACTTGGTTTATCGTGGGTGTTGCATGTAACCTCGCTCGTCGCGGTTCAGATGCGAGTTGGAGGGCTTGGAAGTGATGCCGTAAAGCAAATATGTACGATAATCCAGCCAGAAAAACAGAATGCATCGTTATCCACGAATAATTCAGCTTTCTCGACCGGTGTAAACTGGCATATAACAAAATAGCCTCCCTCGCAGAGTCAAAGATATTCTGCAGCGCAACACTATTCACCGCCGCATCATTCAAACACGGCGACGGTCTGAACAGCATAAGCATTCCATTGTGGTATAAAAGTCGATACCACTCTTCAGACCGAAAACTCGACCCACTAGCCGGCGAAGCAGCCGTCGCATCGCTTTTGACCAGTGGAAGATTTGCTGTTTCTGTATGCCACTCTTGTAACTCCCTCGCCAGCGCCGTGCGCATTTCTTCATAGCTTGCGATCGGAAACGTAACATGTTTGGCGCTTCGGTGGAGTGCGTTTATGATTTTGCCGCAGATAAGTCGATATCGAACGATGTGGACAAATACAGATGTAGCAGCACGGTATTGTGGTGTTCCGTAGGGTGCTGATGAGAGAGGGCTGCTATCCTCCGGGAGTTGATTCGCTGTTGCTGAAGGAGGAAGATCAACGTCGATATCTTCAAGTTGTAACGCCAAAGGCCTCCCAAGCGCAAGACTCGTTACGCGATCCAAAGCAACGAGACTCCAAAAACACCGTCTCTTCGTCTCCATCTCCTCTTCCTTCGCCTTCCGATTCACATCATCACTCATCTGCGGAAGCGCATAAGTAGCAGCTCTATGCAATCCCATCTCAAGACACGTCCTAGCCGCAACACCAATAAGGTGCCAGACACTAGTTGTAGTATTACTCGACGTCGTGCCCATTCTATACTGACACACCAACAACAGCGCCTGCAATCTTTCAATCCCATCTCTCGCAAGAACATCAGCTAACCTCGTCATAGCGCGATTATAATGCGTTTCAGCATCATACACCCCATTCCAGTTAAACTTGTGCACTTGCGCCGTGCCGATGGCAAGAGTCATGTCCACAAAAAACGCGTCCACGGGATCCTTTTCGCGAGATTCATCGTAGACTGAATTAAGTGAGCGATAGAGGGATTTTGTAGAGAGGAAGGGATAGCAGAGATGGTCGTGGGAGCAGTATGCTTTTAACAACTCTGATGCGAGAGTTTTGGGTGGAAGACCTGAACCGCCGGGAGAGGTGGAAGGGAAAGAGTTTGGTTTCCAGCCTGATGCGTGGAGAGAAGATGAAGGTTGAGGTCTTGACTGGAGGAGATTTGCGAGAAGAAGGCCACTTGTAGATCCAACGAAGTGATGGCCTCCGCCTGCAATGAGACTCATCTGAATAACCTCCTCCGCAACCTCCCCATCCCCGGGACTTTCCTGCGCCTGTACCACAGAAGCATTCGCACTTGATTCCCTGTTATGAGCAGGTCCTTCAGACCGTCCCTCAGACCTCCTCAGCTGCGCTTCCAACGTCTCATTACTCGCCGTCAACTCCCTAATCCTCCTCTCCAACTTCTGCACATTCCTCCTCCTAAGCTGATGTTCACTAACAGCGTATTCACACGTCGCATCAGCACGTTTGCAGGGCCCGCATTGAGGTTGGATTTTGTCGCAGCGGACTTTGCGGCGGTGACATCTGTCGCAGGCGTTTGAAACCATGGGGAGCGGAGGCCGAGGCCGAGGGAGTTGAAAAAGTAAAGATGGGGACCCCGCTTGGAGAAATGGGTCTTCGGTTAAGGAACGCGGGTTACATTTGGAAACTAGTTACTAGGTAGAATTGGTTGGGAGGATGAGACTAAGCTTAATTATTACCTTAATCCCGGGTCGTGGGGTTGGGATGGGAGAGAGTGCAACGTTGAGTGCATCGTGATGTGATTATGGTCAGCTGTGTGTGGTAGGTAGTATGTTAACTTTGGCTTGTATTCAAAGGAATCAACCTACGAAGTACTGTTAATTAGCTAAAATTGACTTTTTACCATTCAATTGACGTTCTTTGTCATTCGGAAATCATTATCCTCAATCTCATCACTTACTATCTTGACTCATTCAATACAAAACGAATCCTCCATCACCACCTCTAGTTCTCAACGGCGTCTTGGCAACAGCCATTCGGCCTCGGCCCCGTCGCCGAAAACAAGGATATCTTCCCACCTCACAGTAACGCTCACTGGTGATCCCCTCAACAACCCCCCACAAGGATACATACATCCCCCGGATATCCAGAATCTGGGGTATGCGGGGGAGGCAAACCAAGTCAAATACCGCATCGTCCCCCTGCTTTTGCAAGATCAATCCAACCATCTCTTCTCTTCTCTTTTCTCTTGAGTAGTATTGAGCTTGAGTAGCATTGAGATTGGTCAACATGGTATCGCAACAGCAGAACATGGGCATTGACTCTGAGAAGCAGAATGCTGCGCACCAGGAGTATGCTGCTGAGGTTCTTGATAAGAAGGGCAATGGGGATTCCTTCGGTGCTACAGCCAAGACTGATCCTGAGGAGATCAAGTTGGTCAAGAAACTCGATCGCTGGATCATGGTAAGTCGTCTTCTCCCCAGTTTAAGTCTTTTCTAACATAATAGCCCACTCTTTGGTCAATGTACTGGCTAAACTATCTCGATCGCAACGCCATCACCCTCGCCCGTCTTGACGGCTTTGAAGAAGATCTCAATCTCAAGGGTTCACAGTACAACACCGCTGTATCAATTCTCTTTGTCGGTTACGTCCTTGGTCAAATCCCCAGCAACATGATCATCACCCGTGTTAAACCATCATGGTACATGGGCGGTTTCATGGCAGCATGGGCAGTCGTCAGTTCTCTCACCGCCGTGGCTCACAACTACACCGGTGCTCTTCTCACGCGTTTCTTCCTCGGTATCGTGGAGGCTCCGTATTACCCTGGTGCTCTATACATGCTATCGACGTTCTACACCCGTAAGGAATTGGCTACGCGAATTAGTATCCTTTACTCTGGCAATGTCCTTGCTTCAGCTTTTGCAGGCCTTATTGCTGCGGGTGTCTTTGAGGGTATGGATGGACTGGCAGGTATCAAGGGCTGGAAGTGGTTGTTTATTCTTCAGGGAGCTGTGACTTTTGTTGTCGCTATCATTGCATGCTTCACTCTTCCTGACGAACCATTAACAACCCGCTGGCTCACCCCCGAACAGCGCCAACTCGCACACGATCGCGTTCTTCGAGATACAGTCGGTCAAAAAGGCAACGGCAATCCCTGGAGCGGCCTCCGCGAAGCCATTGTCGATCCCAAAGTCTGGGTATTCATCTTCCTACAGCATCTGCACCTGGCTACCAACGGCTTCAAGAACTTCTACCCTACGATTGTCAAGACGCTTGGCTTCAGCACCACTATCACCCTAGTCCTCACATGCCCTCCCTTCCTGATCGCGGGTGCCATCTCGATCCTTTGGGCTAAATCTTCGGGACACTTTAACGAGAGTACTTGGCATATCACTATCTCCAAGATCGTTGCTACCTTTGGATTCGTTCTGGCTTGTGCGACTATGAATACTGGAGCTCGATATTTCGCCATGTGCGTTTTCACTATTGGTACTTATGGTGTCAATTCGATTCTTCTGGCGTGGGTTGGAAATACCTGTGGACAGACGAGGGAGAAGAAGGCTTCTGCTCTTGCTCTCGCCAATGTCAGTGCGACGCTCAGTCTCATCTGGACTCCTGTAAGTTGCCGTTCTCACCGTTCTTTGGCATATAACTGACTCTTTTAGTACCTCTGGCCTAAGTCGGATGCCCCTCGATATATCATGCCGCTTTCCAGTAGCGCGGGTTTTGCAGTCGCTTGTATCGCTGGAGTCTGGCTCATGAGATGGATGCTGGTCAGGGAGAACAGGAAGATTAGACAGACCGATTCTGAGGCTACTCTGTTCTACGCTTATTAAAGGCGCTATTGACTCGAAAAACTGGCTCAATGGATTGAGGTTAGAATATGGTCCGGATTTAGTTCTTAGCATATGCTCTATCATTTGATCTTCCTAATTTCATGCCCAAGAACTGATCCTAAACTTACCTAAACTCCTCTAAACTTGGGCACGAAAACGAAGAGCTATCGAAGCCTCCTAACATACATAGATCTGGTCATAGCCACAATACTTGATAATGTTAACTGTCCCGTCCGCCATGATTGCCCATTGCGATTCGCAGGGTTCGAGTGCCTGTGAGTCATCAAATGCCAGACAGTGATGTTTGGTCGTTAGTATATATTTGACAAACACAACTCCGGTTTGTACCGTGACATGTCTAGCTTCCTGCATGGCCAAAAAGCGCGTGCTCTCATGCCTGATCTCCAGTCATAAGATATGTTGATGCTGGGTAAAGGCCCAAGGCTCTCCATTGGGAAAAGCCAGAACCCTACCACTGTTTGTCGTGATCGATCAAGATACATTTGACTATCACCGCTCCCTCGTTCTCTCGGATCCTCTTCAATAAACTTCAGCCTCGATTCAAGCCATCCGTTGGCTACTTGTGCACATTCTGAAGCACCTGCCTGGTCAAATATATCAGGCCTTGGGCGTTGGGTGGTCCCAAAACGGTAGGCAACCTTATGGCTGTGATGAACCCCCAAGGACGCAAGTAACCTGAACCAGCGATAAAATGCCTGTCTTGCATCATAGCTGCCAATTCAAACAAGGTCGAGATCCCGATCGTCCAGTCGAGGATCGCACGGCAGCCGGTTGAAGGCGGAAACACCCCCCCAAATGGGAACAGCAAGGGTTTTTCGTACACTTTTGACAGAGTTGAATTCACCTGGCTTTCGAAAGGTTGCGAATCTCATTATGGTCAAACTCTTGATTCTAGTCAAAGCTTCTTTGAGGGACGTGCTTTGCGCCTTTATTTCTGGCGTCTTAAAGCAGAATGTGTTATCTCTGAATTCGAAAGCAAGGTTGACCAAACCGATGTGAAGGGGATCACATGTCCAGATATCAAATGCGAAGTGTTCAAACATCTCCAAACAGTTCAACATTAGGATATCCAACTCGGGACAAATATAAAGGGTCCCGTTCACCAGTGTCTTGCATTTGCGTCTGTACCAACAGGGTAGCTGGACACGGTAAAAAGCCAAAGCAGCATGACGCGACTCAGAGGTGATTCGAAACAACTTGCTTAATTTCCAGCGCTTTTCCAGGAGGATTGAAAATTTCCAAATGATGTCTTGCAGCGGGGCTGCTGAAGTCAAGAGGTAATGTGTTGTTGGTGGAGGTCTTCTTGGAAGACCTTTTTTCCCAGCGCATGGCGACGAGGTCGCTTCGAGGCCATGTTGGTTTCTCCAGGAAGAGAACTGGTTCTTATAACTCTAGAAAACATTAACTTTGTGGCTCATGAGACCTGTATTACACATCATCAGGGCATGAGGATCAAGATGCTTTGTGTCACAGTCATTGGGAAGTATATTCATTCAAAGTAAGTTGGCGACAGACTTACACTGCTCTGCCAAATTTCTCTTCATGACATCGGAAAGAGGAATTTTGTTTATGTTAAAAGACTGGCTCTATAGCAAAAAGCTTTAAGACGGGCAGTTTCAAAGGTGTTAAGGTTTGATACATGGTTATGAGGAGATGTCGTCTCTAGATAAGACGACGTCTCCTCTATTGACATTGTGGACTTCAAAGTCTCTTTTACCCACCAAAATCAAAACTCAGACCTTCGCCTTACTAATTAATAAGTTTTGTTTAATATCTCATCCAGGGTCTACGTGAGACTCTTTTTCTTTCACACCATGAGCTTCTCTCAATTCCCATACGGTCTCTTTAGACGTAAGGCTTGCAGGACAGCGCAATTGGCATCAAAAACAGGATTGTTTCTGAGCATACTCATTGCCGAAATATCTAATCTGCCCTATTCCATGCGAGCTGGAGAAAATATGTTGCTGTGTCTGAGCTTTCCTTTGCATCCTCCAATACTTTCTTGACTTCTGATTCAGCCGACTTATGGCACTCTCTCTTACTCTTTCTCATGTCATTTCGAACCTCTGCCTCCCGCCTGTCCAGCTCTCTTCGTTCCTCCGCAATCAGCTTCAGCCTTTTCTCCTGGTCATTTTCTGCCTTTTGCTCATCTAGCCTCAAGCTCTCAACCGTCTTTCCAATATCCATCCGAACCTTTCCAATTATGTCGCCATACTCCTTGATGCTTAAGATCTCAGCAAGTTCGACTGCATCATCTAAAAACTTCTTTATCTTAGACCAATCGATAGGCGTACGTTTGACGGCTGTGTCTTGGATCCTGGCTGTCGACCGCAGCAAATCTCTGCTCGGTTGCGTGTTGAAAGAGGTCCGTAACCGCAAGAATTCGTCCATCCATGTTGTGAGTGGTACTGCTTCGACACAGTTCCAGCCATTCTTGTGCAGTAATCCCGGCCAAGTTCTTTGGACATAAGAAAAGCATGCCCCCTCAAGGACCTCCTGTAGATAAGCCATTAGCTTATATTGGCTGCTAAAAGGCAGTGTTGCTATCATTTGCGTTCGTGTGGAATCATGAATTCGTTTCTCTCTGTTTACTTCTTCTTTTACGTACAGTTAGTGAGGATACTGCGATATCGTCCAACGCTCATCTAAGCAACATACCATCTACAGGCTTTGCCTCTTCTGTCAGTGCGGCAGGATCGGCTTCCACAGCGGGGAATACGTCTTCTGGCCAGGCATCATCTTCTATCCGCGCTTCCTTTACTGGTGGCTCTTTTGGTACCGCAGGTTCACAATCTGGTTCCTTTGACCAGGTATCCGCAATTGGTTCGTAATCTGCAGGCTTCTCACACGTAGTTTCTTCTTCGATATAAGCTGGTGGGTAGGGGGCCGCCTCAGGTTCTAGGTCACTTGCTACGAGATCGTCTTCTTTCGCGGCCTCGGGCTCGCAGGGCCACTCGTCATATGCTTCTGCCACTTTAGGTTCTTCAGGTTTCCAATACTCCTGCTCCGCAGGGGCTTCATCTTCGGTAGCTTTCTCAACGATCTCACAATATGCGTCGTTCTCTTGAGATGGCTTATCGTCAATGAAATCAGTAATAGGTGTATCGTGGTCCAGACCAGGGAACCGTTTCATCGCAGAATACTGCGATGCAAACACACCACCTTCCAATAGTGTCTGAATTGTAGATGATAGAGCGTCCATTCCGTATGTTCGAATCAACCCAACAACGCCTGACCGGTACGCCTGCTCCTGGACGATGCTTTTGACCATGTATATGGCTTTTTCATCAGGTATACTTAGGTCGCACCCCTTGCACGAATTGGGCATGCCAAATTCCTCAACCCTTACCTGCTTAGGAAAACAGGTGCAATACATGCTGGTTATGTCTGCTAAGACGACTATAGCGTCAGGCTGGTTGAAGTAAAAGGTTGCTTCTTCTCTGGAGCAGTGTATCGCGACTCTGATGGCAATCAACGTACCTTTAAAGCTTGGGCAGACTAAGTGTTTGACGAAAGAAAAGAAAAAAAGGAACAGGTAGCTTGCAAAGTTCAAGAAGGTAAGGTGTATGCCCAATGCGGGGGTTAAGAGACATACATACATATCCTACAAGGCTGCCTTAATGCCCAAGTCCTGAGGCCCTTACCAACGTCTTTTCGCTTTCGTCTTCGAATTCGACCTCGACTATAAAGATTTCTCCAAGGACTTAAACTTTATGATTAGCTATTGAATGCCTGGTTGGCCAACTTGTCGGCTTCCTTGTTCATCTCTCGAGGGACATGCCAGAAAAGAACCTCAACGTCGAAGGTGTTCAAATTACTGACAATCCCTTGTAGCCTCTTGCATAGCAGAGCATTTTCACTGGCTCCCGCTTCGCAGTCCTGTACCCGTTGATCTCCCATTTGAATATCCACTCAGTCATCCCCTTAACAAGGTATTCAGGATCGGCCTTAATGACCACTCTACGAAGTTTTTCATCACCCAATGCTTTAGTTCGTAGTATCTCTGTCACCTGTTCAAGTGCAAGAATACCGGCTCTCAGCTCTGCGATCTGGTTCATCATATGTGGCTCATGTAACAGGACGCTCCGGTTGAATTGCGAGGTTGGGCCAACAAAGACTCCGATGGCTGCTTTGGCCTGTGGCGTGCCGTTACCTCTGCAGACACCATAAACTGCGATGAAAATGGCTTCGATATGTGGTGTAATTCGATCAAGGTGCTTGCAGCCCTCAGATGCTACGTAGAGCCAGTCCCCATCATCGCTGGGAACCTATATCAACTCTGGGTCTGTCTCTTCTTCATAAAGCGAACCGGGCTCAAATCCTCGGTTCTCCATCCATTCCCAGTCTTCTGGACGGTGGTGTTCTATGATTGACATATTGCTGGAAATGATAGCAGGCTAGTGAGTGGATAGAGCGAAGCTGAGCGAGCATATGTAGTGACCTGCTCGATGATGACAGAAGGTGTTGATGTGAATAAGCATGGGGATCTTAAGAGGTTCTGTCCAGTGTTGGGCTGCATGGATGCCTGAGCACTTGAGTTCCGAATCAGGCTCCCCAGGCCAACAGAATTGTCGGCGCGGTCTAATTAAACTCACGAGCTTCATTCAAACAAGGTTGTCTCACTGACTAAATCCTGATTCGATCCTGGCGGCTTGGCTGATAAAGAAGTCCCTAAATTTTACCCAAGTTAATTTATAACTTTGGGTATGCCTTAGCAGATATTCAGTCGGCAGCGACTCAACCTATAAGCCGTTTGCTGTCTGAACAGATAAACCCATGATGAATTCTTTGCCTCCTGAACCGAGTCGTGCTCCAAAAGAAGATCGAGATCATAGGGCTGGCCAAGTCTTCGCTAGCTACCCTGTACCTATCCAAGTTGATTATAAGCTTTGCCAAGAAGTCCCAAGACGAACGGCTAAACTTGGCAACACATTAGGCTCTTCCGCGTTGTCAACAATCCGCATCACAAACACACCACATATCAAAATATTCTCGATTTGTCAAGGAAACTGTCGCTAGACATGCGCAAGGTAGAAACAAGCTGCTCAAACCAGCCAGCTCAATCGCTCATCCTCACCCCTCGTAAACAAGCCTGTACGCCGTGCATACCCTTATCCCAAACGCCATCGTAAACACATGCAGAACCTTTCAATTGTGTCTCATATCCGCCATCGCGCATGTCTCAAACAGCCGATTTCAGTCTTGCATAATTAAGCGATCGACACCCTGCAGTAGCTCAGCTCAGCTCCGACCACCCTGCTTCCAACGACGAATGCCTCTTCAGCTATTGGCCAGTGTATCGCGGGGCGTCACGCCCATCGCTTGCCGAAGCGACGGTGTTAACGAATCAGTTGAGTCTCTCTTGTTCCAATTTCCCTCTGTCGTTTTCTTGTCCTTATCTTTATCCTCCGGTCTTTCATATGTGGGCGGCGGAGCGCGGGGCATTTGAGCGTCGGATTTCTGCTTCTTAGCGGGTGCAATTCCGTAGTCGTCGAGTTCTTGGTGCTTGAGATCTTCCTGCGCTTCTTTGCGTTGGTTTTTGCGATGGAGACGGTACACAAATGCCATGATGCCGGCGAGAATGATGGCGCTAAGGTTGAGGTTAGCCAAGAGATTTGGCGACGGATATAAAAAAATTATACCTAGCAACTAGGAGAATTACAAGGACTTCTCCTGTGTTCATACCAGGCTTGTCGCATGTGTTTAAGTTCTCGGATTTGGTGCATGTTTCTGATGCCTTGGCTTCTCGGGGGAGGATGCGCGAGAGGTCCAGTTTCTCGGCGCGGGAGGCGAGAGCGCCAAATTTCGGGTCGAGATACATTATAGAGAGGGCAGTAATATAATAATGAGAATTAGTAGTAGTGAATTAAAGATCGGTCGGTCGGTCGGTCGGTATCCGATATACAAAGTATTCAGTGTATTAAAAGAATGGAGAGCCAAGTCTGCAAAAGATTGAAGCAAACCTGGAAAAAGGAAGGGAAGGGGTTCAGTTCAAGGGCAGGAGACATTCATTAAAAGACAATTGACTGTGACGATAGGTAGGTGACAGCACTGGCAGCCACTGGCACTGGGCTGTAAATGACATGCCCTATCGCAGCTGTCAAAGCTCCATGTTTCAGAAGCTCAGCCCCCTTCTGATGGGCCATGGATCCCTGGTTCTGGTAGATCAGGGGTGGATTGCTCTCGTGACAGCGAAATTGAACCCTCTGAAATCGGGGCTGCAGACGTTTTGATACGAGATCTAGACTGGCCTTGTCACATCATGTTACGTGTACTGATCCAATAGTGCGGATATGCAGGAACCATCTATGACCTACGGGTACGCCGGAACTATCTATTCTCGCATTCTCCCTCATAAATGTTTTAGTCAAATGTTTAATGCTTCACATTTCCAATCAATGCACAGTGAAACTCACCGCACGAACGAGCCAAAAGAACAACCTCTCTGAAACCAACCATTCCCATCCTCAAACAAACGCATAATTACGTATTTTTCTCTTTTCATCCGTGCTGGTTTGCTACTAATAAAAAAGCCCCCTTAATGTGGGGAGACAATTGTTAATTAAACCAAGTGGACTCTAATCCCTGTCTGCCCCGAAAGCTCCGGTCAGTTCCCCCAGATTAAGGGACTCGAATAACGCGACTGGGATTCCGGCGATCACGCAACGGTTGAAGCAGAACAAGATCGGGTGCTTGGCTGCGTGTGGGAGCGATTAGCGGGAGATACTGGGCTATAAGACGTTGCCAAGACTTATAGGAGGCCTTTGACACATGGCTGGCATGGATGAGGATGGAGAGGAAATTGCATGTTTTACTATGTAGTCGAGGACTTGAGTCTAGAGGATGCCAAGGGCGGCATTTAAATCAGCGCATGAAAGCCTCGGGCCGAGACGTTAGATGGCATTAGACAGAGAATCCCACGTAGGATCTGTTCTCATAGGCTATGGAACTGTGTAGAATAGGGTCTATTAATAGTACCTCATTAATAAGTACCCGAGTGCACAGAGCCGATCCGTTGCTGACCATGAGAGCTAGCAGGTAGAGTTTGGGATAGCAACATCGATTGGGGTCTGTAAGTTGGAAAGATGTCCATCTAGGTAGGTATTCATAGGTATCAAGTATACTCGACCTCAATCCGTCGTGAAGAACATCTGTGGCTATAGTTGAGGCTCAAGATAATGAATACGACGCAGCCAGGCACCACCATAAATGGGCTAAAGTCATCAACACCAAGGAAATATCCATCATGAGGGATCAAATATCCAGAACTGGACTCACTTGAGCTTAGGTCCATGTCACTAACAAAGAAACTTTCTGCATATGGAACAACATTCCACCGACTCCTCACAATGACATAATTCACTCACCAAGCTCTCGTCAGACCATAAAGGTACATCATGATTGAAGCCATCTCCGCTCTCAATTTACTGAGGAAATAACTCATCACCATGCCCTGGTCTTTGACTCAACAGCTCATCGCCGCAGACAAACAGGCCTACGAGCGGGCTACTCAGTCTGAGTTTCTTCGACTCGCTGGGCACGGCAAAGTCTCAAAGGAACTCCTCGGCAAATGGCTCGCCAACGATCGTCTCTACATTCACAGCTACTGCCGTGGTCTTGGTCGGTTGCTCAGCTTTCTCGAGTATCCTGATACCGTGCAAGCTGGTGTCGATCCCGGTGCTACAACGCAGCTTCTGGATTGGATTGTCTCCGCGCTTGTTAATATCCGACGGGAAGAAAAGTTCTTTATCAACACCGCAGCTGAATACGGCATCAACGTCAATCTCGAAACCGGGGAAGATGGCCGTGTTGATTCGAGCAATAAGCTAGAGGGTCTTTTACGCTGGGAAGCACTCTACTCATCTGTATCTCCCAACGAGAAAGAAGTTCTTCCCTGGCTTGAAGCAGCGGTGATATACTGGGGAACCGAAAAGTGTTACCTGGATGCTTGGTCTTGGGCCAAGGCGCAGCTTTCCGACGATGATGGAAGTAATGATGCAGATGGAGGGGCTGTGAGGAAGGAGTTTATTAACAACTGGACGTGTAAGGAGTTTGTTGAGTTTGTGGATGAGCTTCGAAAGATTATTGATGATGCTGTGAAGAAGGTTGTTGAGGAAAAGGGCGAGGATGTTAAGGAGAAGCTGTTTAAGAGAGTTGAGGGGAAGTGGTATGATGTTCTGGAGGCTGAAGAGGCTTTCTGGCCAGCTGTCTAAGCAGATGGGGAGCTCTGCGGCGTTACTAGCATGCCCGCGTACATCTTGTCGCGACCCTTGACGGAGATATAGTCCAGAAGAGAGCCTGTGGTACTGAGAATAACATGGTTTGCAACGCTAAGACCGAAGATAGCTGGCATTGTACCAAGCACGGGGAGAACTCGAACGCGGAAGTTGGGCATTACTCGACGAGAGAATCCTTACCAAGACGTCGATGTCGTGACGGGCTTCACTAGGTCTGACCTCCTGAACTTAACCCTCCAACGATGCAGCAAGGACTTCAAAAGGGTATCCGTATCAAATTGAAAGGTCTAGAGAAAGAATTTTCCACCCCCAACGCCGTACAATGCAAATAACCACAGTCCATATCGTGGCCTAAAACTGGATCCTTCGCTTTCGTCCAGTATACTTGCTCGTCGCCTTGACAATCTTTCCCTTCCTCTCCATCTGCTCCTTCTTCTTAACAATCCAAGCCTTGCTCCCCTTGCTCATATTCGGCGCATGTGTTTTAACCGCCCTTCTCGCATCCTCAACATCAACACCGTCCATACCCTCCACAACACCGGTGATATCACCGCCCTTCTTCTCAAGATCACCACCGCCAACGGTGAGCACGAGATACAGCTTTTGGTTCTTGGTACCTGGGTCGTCTTCCAGCATACCCGCGCCAAAACCGGCTTTTACGGCTGCTTGGGTGATCATGTGGCGCTGCTGGTCGTTCTTGGGGTAGAATTGACACACGGCGCGACCGCCGCGCTTGAGGGAGGCGTAGAGTCCGTTGAAGAAGCGGGTTAGACGGCCGACGGGGGATGTATCGCTTGTCTCGGCGCTGCAGAGCCATTGAATAGCAGAGATGCTAATCGCGGCGTCGAAAGTACCCGCTCGGAAAGGAACGCCTTGTCCGATATCTGCGAGCATCAAATCGCCCTCAACATCTCTCTGTAGTGCGATATCCAGCATTGATGGTGAAACGTCCATTCCGATCCATGTGTGAGGACCGCCTTCTTCGGGCTCGACTGAAGAGAGGATCTCGCCGGAGAGACCACTGCCGCAACCGACGTCGAGAATGAGGGATGGGGACTTGAGATCGAGAAGTTCGAGGGCTCGTCTTGTCATAGATGCTTGAATATTTTGGATTCGAGAACTTGTGGTGTACTTTCGCGCTTCGACATCGTCATAGTGGACGTCGGCCGCACTGTTTGTGTGAGCTTGAGGGGCATCATGGCGGGGTTGAAGTGACATACAGGGTATCCTCAGGACGAGACATGATGCAGACTGAAACTTGAACGACTTCCTAGGGTATATAGAGTCTCCGGCTTTAGAAAAGACAATTCTAGGAAAATGAATGGGTCGCGAAGCCTGTAGCTGCACCTTATCGCCGATTTCCTGGTGTTGAGCAAAACCGATTTTTCGTGGCTATCGATAAGAAACCAACCACCCCACATCCGGAACGGAATTATCTCTCTCTCCGCTGATTGGCAAAACCGTGACCTGTCCCTCCCCTTTTTTAAACTGCAGAAATACTCGACGTATCTCCCCTCCCTCCACCATGTGAGCTTCAACCTTATCACCGCGTGCGATCTCCCCCAACGCAACGCAAAAATGTGGATTCTACCTCTTGTCGGCTACGTAGGAACCCTCCTGGGTTTCTGCTTCTTGACCCTCGCTATAGCCTCTGGTCTATACTACCTGTCGGAGCTCGTTGAAGAGCACAGCGTTATCGCGAAGCGGTTCTTGACGCGTCTTATTTACAGCGTCATTGGGATTCAGACGGTTCTTTGGCTGGTTGATGGGTTCCCATTCTGGGCTACTATCTTGACGATCGTGTCGCATGTTGTTTACCTGGGGAATATGAGACGCTTCCCGTTCGTGAAGTTGTCGGATCCTCTGTTCCTGGCGTCATGTGGTATGTTGCCTTCATGATCGAGGATGGGATTGAGTTTAACATACTACAGTTCTCGTCTTGGTTAACCACTATGTTTGGTTCCGTCACTTCTCCGATACGCAGGCGCAAGCGTACCAACGTACCTCATACTACGATAAGGCCGATGTTCCTAGCTTCGCGCAAATCGCGTCGTACTTCGGTCTTTGCGTGTGGCTCGTGCCATTCGCGTTGTTCGTCAGTTTGTCTGCTGGCGACAACGTCCTTCCCACGATGGGCACCGAACCTGTCCACGGGCTTGATGGAAGAGGCAAGCCTCAGGGCATGATCAAGGCTCTTGTTGATCAGATTCGCGGGACGATCGGTCAAATCTTTGGATCCAATTCTTCACCAGGACTTGCTCGGCCGTAAAGGTTGCGCAGGGTTGAATTGAGATAACAGTCTGAGGTGGTGGTTAGTGGCCTGTCAAGCCGAAATGTTTGTTACACATGTCCAAGCACACCAAAGTTTGGTAAGTCATCATTTTATTTACTATTATGACATTCATCACACCCCCTCGCAAATGATGACTTAAAAACTTCACGCTAGATTGTATTTGACAAGAAAACTTGTATGATTCTATTATAAGTTTCCTGATATGCCTTCACAAACACACTTATATCTGCATGCTTGCATATGTGCAGGTGCTGACTATATATATAGGACCAAGATAATCCCTCCAGGGAAAAGTTGATGTACATATCCCGAGCTTCGCTAGTATTACTGATGGATGTCTCATACACTGGCCCGCCAATGTCGAGACCACCTGATCTGCTGTATGCCTTCGTTTCGTCCGTCTTGTATCGTGTTCGCGTTCCGGGGATTAAGCCAAGTCTCAACATTATGCCGGCCGTCTTGATCTATGGTGCTTTGTGGAAGATCTATGATTGCTATGGCTATTGGGACGCATCATTTTAGCTTACATTCTTTGCTTGAGCTAAGAGGGAGAGAGCAACGGTACCGGATGTTGGAACTCATGTCCAGGAGAAACGTAGCCTATTTGGCACTACCTTGGGTAGCCGGGTCGTGAGATGCAGTGTCCTTGGTGTTGGAACCGGACTTGTTCTGTGTTGATGTAACAATCGAATCGATGTTGTTCCACGGCATCTCCTTATGACCCTCTCGCAACCAAGCGTTCATCTGTGCTGAGTATGAGGGGCTCTGGTGTGTATAGTTGGGTAAAGAGTCACCTTCACGAGGGACTTGGGTGTAGTGAGGGTTTGACATGATGAGGGAGTTGATAGGTGATGAGATGAGATGATGAATATACTTGTGATTTGACTATTGAACACCGAGATAAACATGGGGGAATGAAAGCATTTATACTTACCTGACTTGAGCGGGCTCCTGGCGATGGCCAATACCCAAAATATGAAAAGGAAGATTGATCTGTGGTTTGGGAGGATTATTGTTGAAAGCGCCCGTCGAGGTTGTCGCTGAGAAGGATGGGCATGCCGCATCCTTCCCGTGCCAAGACGTGCCAAGCTGGATCCTACGTATATATGAACGTTGAAAAAGGAAAGCTTAAAGTCTGGCGAACCGTTGCGAACCAGCACCAGAACATACCTGGATCACCAATTTACAGGATCGCACTTCTCTTGGCTCTCTCGATTCTACCCATGGGAAAACCCACGCGCTTCCTGATGCTCAAGTTTGGGCGTGATGTATTAATTAATAGACCACAACTGCTACTCATTAAGGCTGATTCGCTCAAATGGCTGAGATGGCATCAAGATTATTTTATTATTGGCTTTTAATAAAGCTCTTGGTTATAAAAATTGGAAAGTCGAGACTCTTTGATCATCACCAAAAGTTTGCCTCAATGACAATACATGTATCTTCAGAAGATGCACTTATTGATTGAGCCGTGGGCCTGAGACGAGGGATTGTTGGGACGAGCGGTGTGGACAGACATGGCATCAGCGGAAACAAACTCCTAAGCTGATACTTTGAATCAGCTGCTAAGGCTGGATCATCAATGCTGGCCAAGGCTTTACGTGTCAGCTTTAAGGCAACTGCAGAATCGATATGTGCATTTTGCGGCACGATACTCGCGGCGTCGAGGTTTTAGTACGTGCGTTTACTATTAATGACCAATAAAATGAAGATCCCTGGCCAACATACAAACTGTGGCGCGTGGTACAGGCCGCAGGGGTCTGTTTTGTTAAATAGTGGATATTCCGGTCACATCAGTAATGCAATTGGCAGAACCCTAATACGGTGTAAGCCAATTTGGCTGGCTAGGATATAATGGATGCCACACCAAAAGCATCATACTTCTTCTGACATATTATTCCTATAGCATAGTTAGTACCCAGTTAGCAGGAAGCTAACAACACAGACCCCTGCGGCCTGTAATGAGATAGTGTGCTTGGGAAACTAAAATTGCAGTGCAATAGTCCAGGACGCCCCGCACATGGATCACATTGTCCTGCGCTTATGATGATGGCAGCGTAACGTGCAGAAAGAGGCAATAGGCGGATTACCTGTTGGGACCCAGGCCTCCCCACATGGAACCTGACAAGCTTAAAGCCCTTGGCACAAGCGGACCTGCATGTATGAGGCAACCGCTGCTAAACGAGGCGTATCATCCAAGGGCCTCGAGATACATCGATTATCCGCTTTTTTCGGGAACTTCCTCACACCCCAGACGGGCTTGGCTTGGCTCAAGCCTGAGAAAACGGCCTGCCTCAGATCCCTGTACAGAAGATGCACGACTTGCTGCCGCATAGGGCAGGAAGTCCCGCCTGTTCGGGACTCGTATGTTATGACATGGATGTTTCGTTCCAAGACGGTTGAGGTTCTGGTTACAAGAGTTGATGTTAACATCTGACTACTTGCTTTTTGACTACTTGCTATGAGAAGTGTCAGTTCTGAAGAAAGAGACACTTTGAGGCTATAACTGCTAATAACCATTGCCGTCGGGAGTACACAAACTACGTGGACATGCGAGATTCCCAGTCTTTACTACTTATTGCACGATACTTCTGGACTTGGGTTGGAACAAACAAGAACCCGCTCGTTAAGATAGCTGATTCATCCGCTGATTCCAGAGATCACAATCTTTGCTGTTCGGCACATTGACCGCTTAAGTTTCCCAGCGTTCAAGACTCATCCGCCCACAGACGCGGTACACCCCCTACAACATGAGCCACTTCCGCTGAGTACCTAGTCATGCTGAGGCTTGCTCTCCGGCATGGCAAATACCATCTCAGCTTTCTGCCGATCACAAAAATAGACTCGGCCAGGAACCAATGGAAGTGTAAGCACTTCGAACAATCCCTGCTTACTCGCATGCGAATTCTCGACTCGACGGGGGTGAACATTTCTCACTCCTCGGGTTAAATCCGCCTAACGGCGCGTCGGGCACCACGTCATATTCGTCCCAGACCGGAAGGCAGACAATTGCCTTATTAAAATGTACCCTTGCATGCGGATAGATTGCTTGTGTCTAATGAGTAACAGGGGCCTCCCCTGTGTTGCTTTGCATTCTCCCGCTTTATTGCGACGGCCCTAAAGTCAGCTACCGTATCTGATCTGGGTCTGATGCCACTGCTTACAACCTGACAACTACATGGTAATCACACTAGCTTATCTCTATGTGCTGTTGTTACACTTTTGAGTCTATTATGAAACAAGCAAGCTCGCTCACAACTGGGGGCTGCTAGCTGGCGGTCTACTGTCTCGGACTCGGAGGATTGCACGTTGCTACATGCTGTTTCTAGCCGCTCGTTACTATGTAAACTCTTTATTCTTGCCTTGCGATATGATGAAAAATGCTGTATGAGACCACGCCAGCCTCGAGGACTGACATCTTGAATGCATAGTGATACCGCATGGCTATTACGGATGACGATACTGCATACTACATAAGTAGCTTGTCCTAAGTAGACCTGGATCCGACTTAACCATTCTACCGGTATGTCTTCTTACCCGGCGACGTACGCTCAATGGGGAACTGTACGCCGTCACGGACCTTGTATCAGCTGTTCGTGCCGATGTAGGGGTTTCTCAAGTCGTGCCAACTTTAAGCAGGGAACATCAGCTTAAGGCCTTGTCACTGTAGAATGCGCTATGCATGTGCTGTAACATCACAGCAGCTCGCATGCATGAGTGTAATTGACCATGCTGGCGGAATGCGAAAACAGGCATGGAACCAACGGGTAAACGGGATGCCTTGCCAAAAGGGTTGCTGGCGCCGTTTTGATATTGATCTGACCTGACTTGCAACATGCCTGCAACTCACCTTGCCCATTATTATTACCCAGATTATATCCATTCCCACAGCAGGCTTGAGCTCTTTAGACATCGCCACTGTGCCAAGATCGATGGAGGCTTAACAAGGCATAATGTTCCATAGTTCTGCCTCTGGACGGAGTGACGTTCCCTTGCAAAGGATAATTACAGATGAGTTTGGCAGAGCGCCTAAGTAGCCCCGGGTGCAATATTAACAAATTACAGTTTCTTGTGGAGAAGAAGCTGAAGTGCCAACTTACTGTCACAACAATGGCAGGGAGACGCTATGTAGTTCTGCGCTCCCGCGGTCATGGCCGGCGCCTGGAGGGATCTAAGCTTTAGCGTTCCCGCCATAGTTCCGCCCCGGCCTCTAGGGAGCAATTACCCGGCCGTTGATCGACAACAACTGCCGTTGAGGCGGACGTTTTGATTGTCAGCCAGCCTCAGACACTAATATGCAAATTTCTCAGTCATGCTAACTAAGTCTTATTTCCAGTTTTGGCATACATCGCGGCGACGAGAGCGGTTAATTGTCGCTAACATTACGTATGCGAGCCCGTTTCAGCATAACGCCCGGGGATAAAGAAACGCTTGACCGGTCGATTCATGCGGGTCCAACGTCAGGGTCGGCAAAGCCTTCTTTATTACCGTTTTCAGTGATATTTCAGCTGGTGGATACCCTTGCATACGTTTGTGTTTGTTATGGCCTCTGGCCCTCTGGGCCACTTTGGATTTCAGCTGGCAGCGTAAGCAACCTAAACAAGAACAGGCTAAGATGGATAAAAGGATCTAGAGGACAACCTGCAGGAACCAAGACGCCGGTAAAACACACGGTTTTAGTGACCGTTTTTGGATGACGCACTCGTCTGGCATTACTTACGGCTAATGAATGATCGACACCAAACTTTCCATATGAATAATGAAACAGCGATCCACGGGTCTGGACCATAGCTTGCGCTCCCGCATTTCTGTCATGCATCTTGTCGTCTCCGCCCCCCTTGCATGTCACCCAAGGCGCAAGAACACGACTAGGGGAGGAAACGAGGAGGCTAATCACTCTATAAAGAGCAACCCGACGGCATTGCTTCTGATCGAGTTCGTCCGAAAACCCACCCCTGCAGGCTTGTTATGGTGCTGGTCTACGGCAGATGCCTTCGCCGTGGGCCGTGGGCCGTGATGAGTTGGCTCGTGCGAATGATTGTTTACCTCGACGATCCAAGGTTCTTTTTTATTTTTTCAGGGTTTAGTTCAACATTATACATCCTGGCTTTAAAGATAAGATGATCCGAGGCTGGGCCTGGACTGGCTGATCATGACCTGGTGAGATTAATTACCAACAGTGCAGCGCATGCTGCTTGAAGATTGTCGACGTGGGAACCGTGGGATGCGTGGGCCCTCGAACTGAATGGTGGATAGCATAGTTTCCTCGGTGAAGGCAGTGATGCTGCCTATTACGTCGGTTCGCGACCTAGCGCACAGCCGGCATGATGCTTAACTTTGTTGTATAGGAGGATGTCATCCTTTGAGGCATCCTTGTTAGGTGTCCGGGACAGGTTCTGCGACGTGACCCTGTCTGCCCAACGAAGAGGGAAATATTCTTATTTCTGGAAGTATTCGAGAGTGTGTCTAGAAGCATTCCAGCCTTGGCCTAGGCCGCAAGTTGGGTTCTGTGGCAGCCAACTCTCGCCACGTATCTCCTAGCTGTAGGCTACCTTACGCAAGTGTCTGATATACGCAAATCTTGCCCGCAACCCTAACAGGTAGTCTACACTGTCAGCGAGTTCATTACAATATATGCCTTAGTCACTGACCCGACGTTTTGAACTCGAGGGATTCCATGTTGCTCCCATCTGTTGCTGACTATCTACCTGACACTCAGCATTAGAATATACAACAAAGTAACCAAGATAGATTAATGCTGGCCGAGGACAAACAGACCAGATCAACATGGATATAGCTCATCTCCAACTCACTTCCTCTCGTTAGGCGGCGTGACATTCTTCGCGCCCTTCTCCCTATGATGGGAATTATTTGCAGTCATTTTGCCTCAACTTTTGTCGTCTCGTGGTTCCGTGTGTTCGGCACTCATGTCCAACACAACATGGATGCTTTGTCCTTAAGTAGATAGCTTGAGGTTTTATTCGGGTTAGAGAAATTGAAGTAAGGTTCTGACAAGTCGGTGTTAGAAGGTGCAGTTCTATATGAAGAGACTCTCAGAGGCTATAACTGATGCCTATTGCTATGCAATTTTTCGACAAGATTTACTTTACAATACTTCAGAACCCACTTCTCGAGATATTAGGCCTCCTTGAATTCCCGCTGATTGCTCTCCGCTGGTCGCATGGCGTGTCAGCGGGAAATCGATATCCTACTGCTTAAGTGAGTGGTGCTGACTTGGACCTGGACTTAGACAGACGCGATTCAGCCGCAGCCGCCGGCGCGAGATCAACGAGAACTGGACCCCAGCCTGGCCAGATCTCTTTTGGCAAGCGTTACCAATTGCTTACCACTCTGATGGCTACTTTGTCACTTGGCTGGCGGTCGGCCTAAAACTTTAGACTCAAGGGATTATACATTACCACCTACCGGCCACTTGTGGTCATAGTAATTCTCTATACCTGACTTAGAGTACTATAACCTTTTTATAAGAGACTGTTCTTGGCTTTAAAATACTTGGCTTTAATATCTTGATGACCCTGGGGGAAACTGCATGACGTTTCTATTATGATACTCTCCCATGAAGAAGTTAATATACATATCCTGAACTGTACTGCCATATACCAATAATATCCTTCACTCAAGTCAATTAATACAGAGAAATCGAGATCTACTGTATACTGCTCGACTTGTATTATAGTATTCGGACCTAGAGGACTGAGCCAGGTCTTTGATAAATGACGACTGTGGTGGTCTGTGAGCTGTGGGCTTAAAGAAGCACGAAGACGGGTATGTGGCTGGTGAGGAGAGCATTATCTATTCATGAAACATCTCATGTTAGTTTGCATCTATCTTCTTGGGCAATAAGAAGGGAGAATGATACCTCTGCTGGGTCGCGTTTCTCACATAAGAAGCCTGTTTGTGAGTACCCTGCGTGGCATGGGTTTCGGATGGAGCGCCGTTAGAGTCAATATTCGTGTTGTCCTGCGTTGTAGTTGTAACAATCGAGTCAATGGCATGCCATGGCATGTCCTTTTGACCCTCTCGTAACCAAGTGTTCATCTGCACCGAAGAGGACGTGCTCTGGTTAATGTTAGGCGAGAGGTCTTGGCCACGAGGGATTTTAATGTAATGAGGGTTTGGCATAATGAAGGGGTTAATGGGCGATGAGATGATGTTCTTGTGATTTGACTATGAAATACCATAATGAAAGACGGAGAGACACGAAAATATTTATACTGACCTCGTCCTGGCCGAACACTCAAAATGCAAGAGAATTAATGGTGCCAATGACTCGGAGAGATAATTGTTGAAAGCTGCTCTCAGGGTCGTCACTACTGGAAAGATGAGCTTATACATCGAATGTCCGAAATTTTAGGATCAGGCAGGAATTGGTTCGCAGAATTGGTGTACTAGCTACTTGAACCATTTTGCGAACCACTTACTTGTCTGATAGCTGCTAATGGATGGCCGATACTGCCAAGCTGATGCTGCTTCTTTTCCCTTTTATGCATGCAGCTTTAGCGAATGTAACAGTGAAGAGATTTGCATTCTGCATATTTGGCGATAGCCACGGCAAACATTGGCTGATGCCATTCTGCCAACGACAACGAGTCGCCCTAGTATTAAAAATGATCTTGTGCATCCTTTGCCTGTTTTGGAGCTATGACTTGGGTTTTGCGAACCAACTACTTACTTCATTGTTATTGGTGAACTATTCTATCATTGTAATTGTAGCCTCTTCTTTCAAACACTGACCAGATGGTGGAGAACTCTTGTCGGGTCTTGGCTGAGTGATCGGGTCAGCTCATGTGCATTCGCGATGCACCGCCGAATACCCAAGGCGCTGCTACTTGGTGATACTCAAATTTGGGAACAGCATAGCAATCAATAGAGCATAACTACGGACACTGTGCATCGCTGCTTATTTTCTACTGATAGCTAAACTTGCTTGGAGATGATGTTGTGATTAGCTTGCAGCCAAGCTCTCACTGCTGCCAAAGCCTAAAAGATTCGGATTCTCTGATAGCTTCTGAAGATAGTCGCCCTTATTCATTGAAATGTGGAGATCCGGGGTGTGGAGTTTGGAGCTGCGGGGGTATGGTCCATATGGCCTGGTCTCAGAATAAAGAACATACTTACGCTTGCGTCTTTGAATCAACTCCATACAATATTCGTTGCCTGCAAATTATACGTATACAGAACAGAAAAACAACCAATAACAGGTGGTTTATTCACACGCACTTGGCTTTATTTTTCGTTGCCTTGTAGTTCCGTGTGTTCGGCGCCCACAGGTGACCGTGTTGGCCTCCATATGCTGACCCCTGTTCCTGAGAATTAGCATCTTCCCCCCTGTTCCTCTCGACACAGTGGATGATGCAAACCTGGACACAGAAACACGTGTCAAATGCAACTCGTTAATCACCAGCTGCAAGCTTTGGCGTGAGATTCGTATGAACTGAGCTCCCGCACTTCACTTTGTCAGCCCGTTCACTACAAGATATTCGGCTTCCTTATTTACTGTCAATTCTAACAACATGGAGCACTGGGCGATTGGAACACATGCCGGTATCAAGGGCGAATATGATACAGGTCTCGGCCGCATGACACGCGACTTGTCTGGTATGCAATATTGCCATTCTTAATGGCCATGCGGTAACGCCCAATGTCACCAAGGCAGTCAATCCATGTGTCTTCGAAAGCGGGAATGGTGATACAAACAAAGGCAAAAGAAAAACACAATTATTGAAAGTCGTTGGTCGCCTAAGGTTTTGGACTCAATGGCTTACACGTCACTACCTGCTGGCCACCCATGGTCACGTCAACTCTTCATACTTAACTTGCTGCATCATGGCCTTTCTGTATGAGACTGCCGCATATTCGATAAACTGTATCTACCTGTACTGGAACTAACCTCTAATATATCTGTAACCAAGGTTTACCATTTCCTACAGCAGTCAGACAGATTATTATCATTATTACAGCCATCTTGATCTTCTCACGCATTGTCTCCGAGTCAAGGCAATGAACATGCCCTAGTTCTCGGTTCTTTGGTTAAGATGACCTTCGCAAAGCATGATTCTAGACGAGTTCGCGAAGACTCTCGAGCAGTTCATGTTGCCATGGAAGCGAACGATCGTTTTGAGGTCTCAAATTCTGCAGCAAACCTAAGTGTTGCAGTTTAAACAGTCTGAGAGTCTAGACTCATGCTCTTTACCAATCGCCACAGCTTCTTGCTGCCAAATACATTCCTGCATATCAGAGCAGCAAGTCCCTAAACATCAAGCCTGTTCATTTAGGACTTCTTTATCAGGGCAATGACCCCAACAGTGTAGCGTGTGACTAGTATTGAGTATGGCATCAGCGGATTACAATCTCTACAGCACGGCTACTTCTTATTTTCCTGGTGAGGGAAGAGATGGTTAACAAGGTGCAGCAGCCACCAAACACAAAACAACTGTCTATAATGATACAGGATACCATCTTCAGTCCCAGGTAAGAGGGGGTTTTCACAGCCTTCCTCCTTGTTCTAGACCGATTGACACGGCGACATCTTCGCTCGGGAGTCAAGAGAATTAACTTCTTGTTATACTAGCGTGCGCTTTGGTTACCATAAAACGTTTAGCCACTGAGTGTAATGTCACTACGTCCCCAACCTGCCATGTCAAGTTAATTAAGGTTATAAGACATCATCAGTTTCAGCGGTGAGAAACCTTATCTGTCCTAAGGATTATTTCCCCCGCCCCTCCACGCGACCTTGGGGCCTGAGTTAAGATCCCGCCCGTTTAGCTTCGGGCTGTGGTTCTAGAATATTGATAAGAATAAGCTTCGGAAACGGTGCCGACTGTGTTGACAGAGATAGCGTTTTACGGAGTACTGTAGCCAAACAACGAGCGGTACCAAGGTATAACTATTACCTGGAAACTGGCACTCTTTGCCATACGCATTTCCAGTCTACTACTTGTTCTGGTCTTTGTTCCTTGTAGCTATCCCAATTGCCTCCTTCAGGCTGGGATGATTACTCCGGGATTACTACGTAGTACAAGGGTATAAGTATCTGCTGCGGCGTTTTCCTTTTGGCAGATCACCCTTTTCCGGATTTAATCAGGAAAATGTTCTGCAAGCCTGAGTCACATCTCTCTCACGCCAGCCAGGATCAACTAAGTCAGGCAGAGGATCTAAGATGCGCAGGCTGGAGCTGAGTGTGAGACATGCATGAAGGGCGTCTACGCTTTCAGATCATTCCATGTTTCTCATACTTCGACTATGGCGTCTGACTTTGTCGCACCACTCTTTCGTCTGTGCTTCTAAAGAGAAAAGCGATGAGATTTTCTTAGTCTCTTACAATTGCATCATAAAAATAACGATCTGTTGCTGGGTGGCTGGCGCAGCCTAGGTACGGAGAGCTCTAATTTGATCATCGTTCCTTGTGCCTCTTGCCTCTAAGCCTCAAACTACATGCTGAGTTTTTGAAGCTCGTCTGAAAGGTGATTAAACATTTACCTAGCGTGAATATGTCAAATTAGTTGAGATTAGGGATTCGAATTCACGAATAAGAGTCGAGAGAATTGTTGGATAGTCTCATCTCGTGATACCGACTTCAGATTGGGGTGGCTCTTTTATACTTTGGCTCTGTTAGTCGCGTGGCACATCAACAGGTCAGATAATTTAGGTTCAAGCAAAGATACCGCACGTTGGCCGTTGGTGTATTTGAATGGGGCCTCAAATGAGGCATGTATTTGTATTATTCGAGATCGGTACAAAAGATATCTAGTGGATTTGATGCGCGCCGAGGACAAAGGTACTGAGGGAATGATACATGGGAGACGAATTGAATGCTGCAACCAGGTGTTGCGAAAAAAACGAGATAGGGTATCTGAGAGGCTACTTCTTGGGCCACGGGCCCTTTAAGACCTATATGATACTTCCTTAATCAAATGTGAAGCCATCATCAACTAATGTGCCCACCACATGCTCAAGTACCCTCCTCTCTGCAGAGCCAGAAGGTCGAGGGATTGGTTTACCCTCCCGGAGAACCGTCACGAAGCTCCTTCCATGAGGATCAAAGTTGAAGATAGTTTCAAGCAGAGGAAGAGGAGAAGGAAGACCAAGGAAAGAAATGTAGACAAGTCAGCTTTGCCTACACCTATGCTGACAATACTGTTACCGGCAGGGTATTGTTAAGGGGAAGTCGAGGGGAGTTCGGTTCCGTGGGTTCGGGAGCTGGTCATCCTCACACGATTGTGTCAACGTGCCGCCATACATTGCCCCTAGTCCTTCTCCTTATGCGAAGATAATATTGCCTGACTAAGAGATACGTCAAGTTAGCTTGCATACCATGGCTGGAGAGGAGGAAGATGTAAACGATACCTTTATACTAGAACACATGTCTAAGACAAGCAGACAAGCAGCCTAGTTGGCACTACCTTGCGTGGCCGGATTGCGGGATGTAGTGTCGGTGCTGGAGCTAGACTTGGTCTGTTCTGTGGATATAGGAATTGAATCAATGTTATGCCATGGCATGTCCTTATCACACAACCAAGCGTTCATATGCTCTGAAAATGAGGGGTCCTGGCGTGCGATGTTAGGTGAAAGGCTTCCTCTTCCACGAGGGACTTGAAGGTCGTGAGTGTTTGGCATATTAAAGAAATGAGATAAGAGAAGGGATTGATGAGATCTGGAGGGCTTGTGGACGAACAAGACGGAAACATGGAGGGAGAATAGTGCGAATTTATGCTGACTGACCTTTGGTTTAAAGCAACGGCGGGTCCCTAATAATGTATAGGACATGTTAATACACGACTGTTCGGGTTCGGGGGGAGAGTTGTTAAACACGGCACTCGGTTGCTTGATCTGAGTAGCAACGTAGTTTATTAAATCGAGTCCCAATCGTAAGCTAAACATGACAAAAAAGGGATCGCCAAGGTGTCACGTCGGGAACGACGCCAGCCTGAGCCCAATTAAAAAAGAAAGGCACAAAACTCTGATTTACGCTACCTTGGCTGTTGGACCATGGGGGTTTAGTGAGGTGTGACCTGAGCGTCATGGCATGGGCATGTAGCATTGCATCCACGGGATGGGCAGCCTTCTAAACATGGGTGCCGGAAACCCATGTTCGGCCGACCTCGCCAATGGGAAACTGAACTGCAGCCTTGTTATAAGAACCGTAAGAGAGGTGGAACCACGTAGTTTACCGTCGCTATAAGCCATAAAGAAGGCATTCACTTTACGGGCGAACCAGAACTAGGCCGCCTGCCCACCACCATCATCACAAATGTTGCGCGTTGCAGTTTCGACAAGGAAGTTCACAACCAAAAATTTGTGCATTGCAGATTCAACAAGGATAGTGGCAAGCTTCTTCTGAGACCTGCACATTTAAGCGGTAAGATCATGCTCCCTGTCATCCTCTTTCCCATCAAACACCTGCATCTTCATTCCTTTTGCAAACTCAGCACGAGCAAGATCGTGGCGGCGGGCACTTGTGGTTTTTGTTACCCCCTGCATGTTCCTGTTAAATGCGTCGTGCGTGTCAGGCAGTAAGGCCACTTCTTTTTGAGGTACTTTGTTTTGCAAAGATTCGGCACGGCGAAACAGACGGAGCTGTTACGCATGGCAGGCCAACCGGTCTCGGCTTTCGTATCAACTGATGACAGTTCCTATATACAACTACTTCGTATATTCTAGTGACAAGAAAACTGCAGGGTATCGTTTAGCTCTGGCCAAGATAATTAAATGCCCAAAGATCAACAGGTTCCATGCCTGCGTTAGAATCGCCCGACGGAGCCTACAGACTCGAGTAATAACGGTTTGCTGGTCGAGTACAACCTCCGCAAGCGTTTTGGGGATTGTCTTGCGACCGCTTTTAGAAACATGATATGCGTCCTCATCCAGCGTTGTGGTCCATGCAGGTCAGTGGGGGGTCTCAGTGATCATCACATAAGGAGTGACCCGCTAAACAATGCAAGCCCCGGAATTTGGTACTGTAGATTATTGGGCTCCGTGTTGCCAAGTTGCCAAGGTCCTGACATGCCAGTTTCCGTCTCTTCCCCAGGGCCCAGGCCCCGTCACCCCCGGTATAGGTTCCTGAACCCACAAGACCCCTGGCCACTGCTATGACGTGACACTCCACTGCTTGGCACAAGGTATCTGTCTGCCCTTTGCTATTATTGGTTGATGATGTTTTTGTGTGTATATTCGTTTAATCCAAAATGGGTGCCTCTTAGTATCGGATATGGGAGATTGTCTTCAGGCCGTGGGCTTCTTACAGCTTTCCAGCTCTAGACTAAGCGACGCAAGGATATCTTCATTAAAATACGAGGAGGATCAACTTCTCAGTACACCAACCCGGTACCTCTATACTTGCAATACCGGAACCTTACCCATTAAGTGCCGTGTCAAAATGTGCCCAACTCAACTAAGGTTAGGTTATCAGCCTCAGCGGTAAGAAATCTATCCCAACCAGGGCCAGCATTTCTCCTCAGCGGACTCTGGGACCTGAGCTAAGATCTTGCCCCTTTAGCTTCAAACTTTAGAGTAACCAACCCTCTAAGCTATGCATCTTGTAACCGAGTAATAGGCACTAGTGTGTGATTACAACGATGCATGCTCTCCACATTCAAAGACATGACATAAGATGGCACGCGTGTGACGCACCTCCGCGGCCTCTGATGACACCCTTGTCGATTTTGGAGATCCATGTCGGGGTCTGGCCCGGTCTAGACAGACCTCAACCTCAACGCCAGCAGTTGATCAGAACGCAATCAACCGCTTGATAGACCAGGGACTTTCAGCAACAACCGGACCAACTGGACTGACTAACTGGGCCCGCACCACCAAGACCCACGGACACGGGACGCAATGACGATCTTTTGTTTCTTTGTTCCAACTCCCATGCACAATTGGCCCATGTAAGCATGTTGGTTGAATGCGAAAACAGAATCATCGGGTACCACACCCTGACTTAAACCAAGGGTCAGTAGTTGGCGAGCCGTTCCAGTTATTTTGTTTGCGCAGCGTTTCGTAGCTCGCCGCATGTGAGCAGCTGCATGATCTCCAAAATACCTGTAACTACTCTCCGACGGCGATTTGACGGATTATTATCATTACGTCTCGTTACCAAACCCCTTCATGTCCTCGTATGCTTTCATCGAGTCAAGTCAATGAATAAAAAAAGGCATAGTATGCTGTAGTTCTCGGGTCTTTGGCCGAGGAGATCTTAAAGCATGAGTTCAGACAAGTTCGGCAAGGCTTTCGAGTGTCTGACTAGGCTCGGGACTAACAGCAACATATTATGAGCTCTATATCACGACTATTTGTATTTTTTCCTTGCGAAGAAAAAGAAAGTCAACAAGATGCAATGACATGGTAAAAGGAGACTGGCCGTGGTTTAGGTCCCGATGCAATTACTCCGCAAGCCGTGGGGGCGGAGACTTCCGTGCGGGAATGCAGGGAGCTAAGCTAGTGTGCTCTTGGCGCCTATCATTATTGATCAACGCCAAATATTGTTCAGATGACGGTAGTTGTTTCACAGCGACAATGGGGGAACGGGGCGGCATGTGTCGCCAATTAATTATCTGTCAAAGTGCCTACTAAACCCTATTATACGAAATACGAATCGAAGCATAAGCCCTTCCAGCATCACCGCACAAAATCTCACAACGGTTTTGGTACATTGTTTTGTAAGTCGAAGATGTATGCACATAAGATGCAACTTGCTATTTGAAGAAAGAAACTGTCCAGGCATGAGATAGAGTCTTTTTGTACTTGGTATATGTATCTATGGGCTTCCCACCGGGCACTTTGGGGATAAAGAAGCACTTGATCCATCGATTCATACAAGTAACATTGGGGTCGGATGGAAGCATATGGAGGGTATCGGGGTTGGTAGACGAGAAGATTGGTGACGGGGCCAGGAAGTGTGGAAGATGATAGTATCTAACTAAATAGATACACCAAGTCAGCTTGCGTGTTATGCTTGGGCAAAGAGGGAGAGGTCAATTGTACCTTTCTTTGGCACTGCCCTGACTGGCGGGATTCTGTGACGGGGCATTGTTTGAGTTGGAGTCAGACTCGTTCATGGTAGGCACAGCAATAGAATGAAAGTTATTCCATGGCATATCCTTTGGATCTTCTCGCAAGAAAGTGTTGGTCTGGTAGTTTGGGTGTGACCGACTCTGGCTTGTAGGATTGGGAGGGTCTCCTCGACGAGGGACTTGAACGTAGTGAGTGTCTGGCATAAGGAAAGGGTTGGAGAGCCGTGCTCGCGATTAATCTCAGACTGGAAAAAGATAACCAGAAGAATAAGGAGCTGTGCTCGCGGATTGGTACAGGACAAGAGACAAGATTCACCGGAGTAGCATGCGACTTTATAGGAGCCCGCCCATTTCGATGCTGACGTCGAGCTTGACCGTCAAGCCACTTGGAACGCACTTGACTGCTATCCACTTCCATGAGAATGTACATCTCTTCTCGAGTTTTACTATAGACAGTCGACGTCTGATTCGTTGTTCGTCTAAGTTGTATTTACTTTGCTGTACCTGGTCTAGCGTCTGCCTTAATGCATAAATGGTCCGTAGTGGGTGTCAACGCCTTTTAAAAGAGCGTGATGGGCGGCTTGGTTCGCCCCTTAAATTAGTTGCCTTAAATGCGGCTCTGCGTTAAACTTATCCCTTCCACCCATCTCAAGGTACTCGACAACTCCATCTTTCCAGATGAGACGTCGACAACAGGTTGGCTGGCTTACATAATGCAAGGGTCTTGTACAATTCCACAACCTAAAGCCAAGTGCCAAGCCAGGCGGGAAAAGCCGTCTCACGAATCGTCATGCGATTGAGGCGCTACTGAACAGCCCTTTTGATACACACACTATAGGAGTAACAAAGCTATTAGTTAATAAACCTGGCACATGGTGCTGTGACATTTACCAGGCTAGCATGGAATGTTCTATCCTTGTCATATTGACAGTTTCAAGGATCAGAAGCGGACAGAATATGAAGCCATGCTTAAGGATCTCCCCGTGTCCGATAAAGATCGGTCAAAACAAGGTTAAAATACATGTGTGTTTTGACCATTTCCAGTACTTGAGGCGCAATCGCTCATTTCCCATCTCCACTAAGTGTATGAGTGCGAATCATCATGAGTGGTCGACACCTTGAGGCATCGGCCTCGGTACCATATGCTGTCAAGAGAAAGAAGAACTGAAATGGGTTATCCGGCGACGGAGATTATGTCAAAGCTCGGCGAACTCTTCGGATCTGCAGGTTTAGATTGTTGGTCGTGATATGAAACGGTAGTAGATGCGGGGTGTTGTCGTATTGGTGTAATTCGGGGAACTTGTCCCAACGGTAAAAAGAGAGCTTGCGAGTGTGATTTGCTGGCTGTCTCCAATCACAAACATCCCTGCATGATCGTCGAGGCTGGGCTGAGCCTCAAACATGCCTCTGACAATTGGAAGACAACCTATGGGCACTAAGTAGTCTGTTCGGTGTGCAACCCGATTGGTCATAGGTTGAAGCATGATCTATTACCGAGAAAAGAATGCACTAATGCGGAGAGGGATCCCTAGGATCATAACGGGACGGGCCCGGACCTAGTCTTCCGAGCTCGGGTCTCAGTTCGGCGGCCATGCAGTACCGAGTATCACATCCACATAACAACTGCCGTTCAGGTGCGGCTTGCTTAGTTAGCCAAGGCGCAAGACAGCGTCAATGGACCTGCACCTCCAACCCGTTATGGTTGGTTCATATAACTAGCCCAACAGTGGGCAAGCCACTTCCTCACCCTGACACTTTAATAGCGGAGATAATAATATCACTTATATGCATTCCTGTGGATTAGAGCAGCAAGTAGCTGAACATCAAACCTGTTCTCTTAGAGCTTTTCGATCAGGGCAACGGTCCCAATGGTGTAGCGTCTAGCCTCCGATGTAACATCAACAGATTACGATGTCTACATTATGGGGCTTTTTATTCTCCCTTGCAAAGGAAGAGACCACTCCTACCATACCTAGGAAGGACAGCAACAAGAAACAGCATGGCATAGAAAGATGTCTACTCGATCTACCGAGAACAAAGGAACCGAAACAATGATGCGTGGGAGACAAATGGAATGCTGCAATCAGGTGGTGCGCAAAGACGAGACACAGTCAGAGAGGCTATCCTCTTTGGTCATTAGTCCATCTGGACGCATGAGGTTCTTCCTCAAATTAAAGTTATTACTACTAAACTAGTACCACTATATGCACAGTCCTTCAACAATCCTTTCTGGGCTTATAGGCAAGGGATTAAGTTACCCCCCGCCCAAGGAGGCCCCTAACAAGGTTCTTGAGAAGCCACCAGAGGCAGAGCCAGCTGCAGCCCCCGGTGGGTAGTTACAAAATTCTCTCCATAAAGAGATCTATGATAGCATCAAGAAGATGAGACCTAGCAAGGAGACAAGAAAGGAGACTGCAAGAAAGACCAAGAAAAAGGCATAGGTAAGCTATTAGCTTTGCCTACACCTATGATGACAGCACTCTCACCGTCAGGGGTCTTAAACCCCATATATTGCTCTCTTGCCTTCTCCTTAGGCGAAGATAATACTGTCTTATATTAAGTCAGCCCGAAAGTCATGCTTAGGCAGGGTGGAATATGTAGACAATACCTTCTTACCGGAACGCATGTCCAAGACGAGTAGCCTAAGCCTCTTTGACACTGCCCTGAGTTGCTGGATTGTGGGATGGAGTGTCCTTGGCACTAGATCCAGAGGTATTATTCTGTGTTGTTGATGCTATTATTGAATCAGTGTTATGCCACGGAGCATTACACTGATCTTCACTCAACCAAGCATTCATCTGCTCTGAGTATGAGGGACTTTGATGTGTGACATTCGGTGAAGGGTCGCCTCGACGAGGGACTTGGACAAATTGAGGACTTGGCATGTTGAAGAAAGGGTTGAGGAAGAGGATATACTTGGGGTTAGCCATGGAATCATATACTAAAATGGAGAGACATCCTCTATTTATACCAAACTCGACTCAATTCCTCACCGGTGGCCTTAAAACTAGTCCGCCCAACTCGATTGCGGATCTCTTGGAAACATTATTGCTTTTTGATTGGTGAAAAGGCATGTATCCTGTCACTTCTTGCAGAATTGACAATTTGCACCCCTGTCACTCACTGGTGGCTTACAGTAAGTATCTTGTCACTTGCAGAATTGACAATTTGTATGGGTGTCTGAAGATAGATCGAGCGGACGTTCATCTGGACATTGCTTTGCTATTGGCGAAAATGCATATAATCGGTTTTGATAGCGACGCTCAGCCCCCCATGTAATCTCTCTAGATTTAAATCAGCTGCATGAAGGTACGGAGGGCCGAAGTACTTCCATTCCCCGTCCTCTAGGGATTCCTACTGCGGGATACTATAGTAGCATGTCATTGTGCCTCGGCCCACCTCCCTTGTCCAACTGTCGCTGCTGCGCCTACTGTTCCTGGTGTCAAGGCGTAGGGCTGCGTGGGTGTTGGGGGCTTAGACAGAGATTACGCGACCGCGATTACTCTGTGCTCAGCCACGATCCAATTCATAATTTCAAGCTAGCAGATCACAGGCGGCATGAGCGAAAACTCCTGGCCTTATCGCCGTGTCAGAACCGTGTCAGCCGGTCTGTCCGTGGTTAAACCCGTTTGACAGGATCTCAACATCAATCGGCTGACGAGAGGATGATGTGAGATGTTACTTTACACCAGAGCCAACCATGTGCTTTTCGGGTTAGAGTGAATACAATTGATCGGCTGTTAAGAGACCCACGTGTTTAAGGTAGAATCTGGGGTAAAAGGACCCGTCGGCCGCTCCACTGGCTTAAAGCCGTGTCTCCGTCTTACTTTAGATACCTTGATTTCAGAGTTGTTATTTCGGTCGTACGTTTAAGCATAGAATGAGCCTTGCTATGAGATTATTTTTGACAAGTCATATGGGAATATTCCTTATTCTTTCACCCTAAACAAATGGCTTTACCTGGAACCTTGTTCTCGGCGACAAATTAAAACTGGCATATGACAGACCCTTACAGAACCGGGTTTGTCTAGCGGTTGCGGGCCGCACCATCGGCGAAGTTTGGGGCCGCTCCTTTGCATTGCGTCAGAGCACAGAAGCTAGTGAAGAAAAATCCCATAACTAGTTCGCCGAGATCAGCATGCAAGTTCACATGCATCTTTGTTGGCTTTTCTTATTCGGGGTCTCAGATGGCGCACTGGTGACTCCTGTCCTAATCTACAATTACCGGAAGCTTTGTTTGCGTTGTGTAGCCCTGGAGGCCCGTGCCGAAAACAGTGCTCATCCCGCAATAGGGGTAGGCATTCCTATTGGCCTCATACGACGCAAATCAGTTGGCGTTGGCGGCTCTTTCAGTTCCCCGATGTTTTTTCGGCACTCAACAAAAACTCGACGTTTCGTTATTGCTAGCCCGTTTAGGCATGCAGGGCGCGTTGAGTAGTCAATTTATGATAATGAGAATTGCGAATTAAGATGCAAGAAAATACAGCACTAGTAGTATTCGGTCTGTCAGCTGTGTTTTTTCTCGACCTGTATTAGACTTTTGAGGTATACAAGATACAAACAAGGACTCGGTTATTAAGAGTTTAGCTGGTCACGGTGCCACGTGGATCTCACGGCACACAAGTAGTTAACAGCTCGTGCGACTTGCTGGGATTGTTCTAGCGCCCATGAGGCTGAAAAGCAATACGAATTTTCATTTTGCCGCGACCGCTTCAAGTTTCAGATACAGGGCCGAAAATTATAACCGTGAAGATCAGAAGAGTCGCAAAGCAACAAGCCTGTTCTCACCTGCCACCCGCTACGAGTAAGGCTGGGCTAGTACTGACCTAGGTACCGCCGGTGCCAACGGAATGGCACACAATCCTGGCCAGCTGGTCGACTAGTTCCTCTCTAGGTGTTTTGGATTCCGTTGTTAGACTTCTGATTCTATTATAGAAACAAGTAAGGGACGGCTTATAATTACCGAGGCTTGTCTTAATGTCCTTGACTCAAGTGATTGCACGCTAATACCTACGCTCGTGGCCATGTCAAACCTTATGCTCGGATGAGTTTGCGGTCTGAGACTATGCCTGCCTTCTGGGATGTATAGACTCAACACTGCGGTGATCGTGGTAGATACCACGTGGCACAGGCAGCTTGTCCCACATCTGGAGACCTGCATCGCCTCTAACCATGCCACCGGTATGTCTTGACTCATGCTCATGCACCGAAAAGACCAGGATAGATCGTCGCAAAGCTTGGACAAGGCAGATCAGCATACCATCTAGCATGCTAAGCCGGGACTATCCAGGCTTACGGAGAGTTGTTGAGAGTTGAGTTACTTGTATCTAAATAATAGCGTATGAAGCCGACTCAAGATTCAGTGCAACGATCGTCCGCTTACAGGCCTTGTAACTGGCCTATCACTACAGCCTACGCCATGTTAGCATGCGGGCTGAATTCGAATACCACAGCCTGATTTGAAGGGTCGATGATTGGGACACAAGCCACTACTCAGAAGCCGCACCACTTGTTACCTTCCTAATATGGATTCTTTTTATACAACATACAA
The DNA here is from genome assembly GCA_013184415.1 of Fusarium concolor. Taxonomy (NCBI): domain Eukaryota; kingdom Fungi; phylum Ascomycota; class Sordariomycetes; order Hypocreales; family Nectriaceae; genus Fusarium; species Fusarium concolor. Next base: position 50,051 of record JABCJY010000289.1, on the reverse strand, counting down.
ATCATTGTTGCATTGAGGGACACTGCATAAAACTACCGATACCTTTCTTGAACTGACCTCTAACACGCTTGCAACTGGAGTTCGCCATTGCGGGCGGCAATTGGACGAATTATTATTGTTATTATTACACCTCCTTAACAATCCCTTTGACCTCCTCGGGGGTTATCAATGAGTTAAAAAAAGAAAAAGTAAAACGGTTCACCAAGCGCAATAACCTAGCAGAAGCCTAGAAAGACACCCTGTGGATGCGGTTCAGATCGCCATCTACCCCTACCTTGGCTTCGTACGTCTCTTTATGTCAGTCGCCATCTTGGTGGAGACAGTATGCAGGTGAGCGCTGTCTTGCGCGGGTTGCCTTATGAAAGGTTTCATATGATAGGCTTGCGGTCTGACACCTGTCAACCGGTGGGGGCGGCATGAGCGAAGAATATCGGCCGTAAAGCCGCGTCAGATCCCCATCTCGCTGACTCGACCTCCAACCACGGCCCAAAAGCACCCTGTTCTAAGGGATCAGATCTCAATCAGTTTCTGCAGCCGACGAAAGGATGATGTGAGATGTTACTTTATTCCTGGTTAGTTTCAACTATAGCAGACGGTGTGCTTTTCGGGTTAGTGTGAACATACGGTACCTATATTAACATTTGAGGCCATTGATCGGTCGCGAAAAGACCCACATATATAAGGCGGAATCTGGGGTACGGAGTTTTTTGTGCGGTTTAAAGTGGGGCCGACCTGTCAAAGGTTGCTGTTTATAATACCTACCTACCCTATCTAGTAAGCAATGTTTAAGAGGTCACTCTAGGAATATTCCTCATTCTTTCATCTTAATAAAAAAGCTTTAAATGTTCTAGAGCGCGGATGTCTGTTCTTCATGATGTGACAAACAAAACCCTGGCCTGGCATCTCACTGAACACGACGCACTATTACAAAGCCGGCTTGGTCTAGCGGTCGCGGGCCGCGAAGTTTCTGATTAAACAGGAGCCCGGTTCCTTGGGTTGTGTCAGCCCAGTGGGGAAACTAAGTCCGTGGGAAAGCAAAGCATAGCATACGGTACGTTTCGCCGACGTCAGCATGGAAATTTACATGTGAATACATGGCATTTTTACCTGCATGTTTATGTTGGGCTCTCTTTTCTTATTCGAGGGCGGACACTGTTGAGTCTCAGAGGGCCACCAATCAAGCCGCTGATGATTCCTGCCCTACAGCTATCGGGCGCACACTTTCTTTGTTAGCCTTGAGCTTAAGCTGTTGCCGGCAACTCTGGTCACCATGCCATGTACATCTCACGGCACACTAGCTGATCGTGCGCCTGAGAGTGTTGCATTCTTGTCTGAGTGTTATTAAGATGAGTGGGCAGAATGCCCTCGCCCCCAAACGTTCTGTCCTTGCCATAAAATAGATGGACAAAGCGCCTTGCATGAGAAGAGATTGCCCGCAAGAGCTTGTTTGTGCTGGCGTAATTGCAGGCCCTAACTGATTGTTTAGAGATGCAATACCTTACCATTTAACAATAAGGATTAGAAGAGTCTCAAAGCAAAATGCTCATTCTCATATGTGATCTGCTACGAGTCATGCTAGGCAAGTACCGACCCAGGTACCAATGCGATCGCTTACAACCCTGACCGGTACTTAGTCCGCTAGTTTATCTCTAGGTGTTTGAGTTTCTGTTATTGCACTTCTGAGCCTATTATAGAAATATGTAAGGGACCGCTTACAATGGCTGAGTCTGCCTCAAGGTTACTGACTCAAGTGATTGCGAGCTCATACCTCCTGTTACTGACCGCTTGTCAAACCCTATGCTCAGCTTACGGTTGCATGAGTTTGCTGCGTCTCCCTTCTAGGATGTACGGATTGAATGCCTTATTGATCTTAGTAAATACCGCATAGCCAATGAGGACGACGAGTTTATTATCCCGCAGCGGGAGATCTGCACCATATTCAACCATACCACCGGTATGTCTTAACACAGCCATCTGGGAACTCAACATTGGGATATGTAACAAGGTGTCCATAATAGATCGTTGGGGATCTTGGACAAATCAGGCGGACCAGCGTACTACCTAAAATATTAAACCGGGATTATGTTGAATCTCATTTACTTGATATCCTACTGCGTAGATTTAAGTCGAGTCAAAAGTAAGAAGTGCAAGGACCGTTCGCTTACGGGTCTTTTCACTGACCCACCACTACCTGTTGGCTGAATCCGAATACTACAACCTGATTTGAAGGGTTAATAATCGTACGGGTCACTAATCTGACGCTGCGGTAGTGATTACCTTCCTAAAAGGGGTTTCTTGTCATAATGTTTCATATGTTCGAGGAACTGCGTCAGCCTATACCTGAACTGCCTGCGACTGGAGGTCACCATTGCGTACATACGGCATTTAGACGGGATGCTATGATTATCAAACCTTCTGAACATCCTCCCTAGTTTCTTCGGGCACTGCCATAGAGTCAAGGTCGATGTATAGCACAAGAAGGTCTGGTTCACCGTAGTTCTCGGCTGCTTGGCTGAAGTGAAGGATGATTCCAGACGAATTCGCCAGAGCTCTTGAATGCCTGCCGCATCAACAAACTACAGCTTCTACACCACGGCTATATCATATTCCTTTAAGGAAAAAGAGAGTTGACCGAATATGGCAGCATGGCAGAAGACTAGAAGGAGTCAAGCGGAATCCTCCCGCCCGGGGTGGAGTCTTTGTAGCGGGGATCATCTAGCGTTCCATGCCAAGCCCTACCCTCGGCTCTGATCTGCGAAGCATTTGATTACCCATTTGAGTTACTACGTCACTAGCCCCGACCATGATCGGCAATAGCTGTTGTTTCAGTTCGCCATGTAATTTGTTAGCCTCAGACACCAACACCCATACCCCCTGGGTCCTCTTTTCAGTTTTCATATCCAACAACGATGAGAACAATTGATGGTGGCCGATCTTACTAAGTGCGAGCCCTTTTCAGCATGACACCTTAAGTCTCACAAGCGTTTTGATGCATTGTTTGCAAGTTAAAAAAAGAAAAGATACGATATATTTCTACCGAAAGAAAAAGAGCTTCCAAGTATGAGAGTCTCTCTCATACTTTGTATATATCCATGAACTCCTGTATTATCCCATTTATATTCCCCGGCCCTTTGGGGATATCGAAACTCTTGGCCAGCTGATTTATACAAGTAATGGGGGGGGGTCAGATAAAAGCATCTGGAGGACGCCTTACAGGCGCTGGGTTATTGGTAACTGAAATACTTGTTTGGAAGATCGAGGTTTTGCGGTAGACGAAGATAATGCTGCCTGACTAAAGAGAAATGTCAAGTTAGCTTGTATGCCATGCAATGAACAAAGAGGAAGCTTCATACTGGGATACACACACACACACACACACACACACACACACACACATGACTCAAGACAGACAGATAGCTTAGTTGGAACTGCCTCTAGCGGCCGAATTGCTGGATGGAGTGTCATTGGCGCCAGAGCCAGACTCATTTTGTGCTGTTGATGTAGCAATTGAATCGATGTTGTGCCACGGCATATCCTTGACGTCCTCTCGCAACCAAGTATTCATCTGATGACTCTTTTCGGAGGTATTCTCATGTGCACTGTTAAATGAAGGGTCTCCTCGACGAGGGACTTGGACATAGTGGGTGTCTGACATGGAGAAGGGGTTGAGGAGGGTGATGTGCTTGGGGCTGGCCATGAATACGAAATTGAGAGGCATCCTTGGGTAGTTTTATACCAGACTCGACTCAACCCGGCATTCATGGCCCTTGACTCGTCAGCTCAACTCAATTGCGGCTCATGTCTATAATTTTACTCTGCGATTTGCTTGAGACGCATGTACTCTCTGCCCACCATGAATATTTCCTGAGCTCGTATCAACTCGGCAAGGATACAACGCCTCGGTGTACTTAGCCCTTATACCTTACCACGTAGAGATACTTTGGTAGGAAGTTACTTGACTTGACGTTGCCTTTTTCCTGTGTCCGGGACCATGTCTTCGTTTGCTTGCTGTTCCTGGCGTCAACAGGGGTAGGTGGGAAGGATCCTACATCCTACTCCCGGTCATAGGAAGGAGCCCCACTCACTACCGCCTGTCATGGGCAGGAGCCCTACCTTCTGTTCCGGGAACCGTGGATACTTAACGACCTCAGGTCGCACGTCTCAGTGGCCCATGTCATTGGATAATGCAAGTGAGTGCCGGTAGATCTCCGCAACTTGCCAACTACTCCCACGCCGGGCCTCGCATTGACTCCCACGCCCCCCACCTTTGAGTAGTAAGGTGAGAGAAGAGAGAACACGGACTGACCCTACTACCCCCGGGCCAGAATCTCAAATCCGTTATTGACACTCCCTCCGCCATGGCCCAAAAGAAAACTCGTCAGACTCGTTGATCGAACAAGCGTCTTCGGTCGCGAAAATGTGACATGTCACTTTAGACACTCAATCCAAGGTAAAATCTGGGGTACGGAAGAGAGTGACAACATTGGATCCAATCAGTTGATCCAGATGGTTTCAGCAGTCCACCTTTGTGTGGTTTGAACTGGTGCAGTGAACTGTTATTTCTGGCACTCTTAAAACACAGAACGGTGTGATAAGTGCAAGCTCAACAGCTCACTCGGGAACCTGTTCTTGTTTTTTTCTTATGCCAAATAAATATCTTATTCATTACAATGAACTCAAGCTGGCTCTATGAATATGACGGGCCGTTGGACGGCTTGATCTAGCGGTCGCGGGCCGCGCTATTGGCGAACTTTCCATGTAAAAAGTGTCTGGTTCCAGGGGATTGGGTTGAGTCAGCGTTGTGACGAATTAGTAGTCAAGGTCGGCGAGGGAAATAAATCACATGATACGGTTCGCCAAAATTAGAATGTAAATTTACATTGAGCTAGTAAAGTTACCTGCTTGGTAGTTGTTCTTATACTAGAAGGATATAATTTACATGGCGCTAGTAAAATTCATTGACGCTAGTAACTGCATCTGTAGATAAATTTACATCCGCTAGTAAATTTACCTGCATATTTGTTGACTGTTCTTAGTCCAAAAGGAGGATGGATGCCGAACCAATCAATGCGCTGATCCAGTGATCCCTGACCTATGGCTTGTGCTCGTGCAGCCTGTGTAACGTGAGCTGCATCCATCATAGGAAAATCATCCTATTGGCCATATACCACACAAGTCAATTGATGAGAGTTGCCCTTCCAATTACTTGCCTTGCTCGACATTTGTTATCGCTCGGTTTCGCTATAAGATCAATGGGCGGACTTGTGCTTCTGTTAACTTGGTAATTTCTTGGTTGTACGAGATGTTCAAATTCTATAGCTAGCTTCGTCCCTCCCTCTACAGCTGATAGTCAAAATGTGATATAGTTCATGCAGCAACCTTATTTTCACACATACNNTAAGACATCTTTGACCGACATACCGAGTATCAGTTAACCAGCCTAGCTTCTCCTGCCCCGATCCCTCTGTCAAGGTCAGATTGGTTGGAGGAAAAGCATGTGTTATGGTGAGAGTTTAGTTGCCTGAAGTCAAAAACACTGAGCTTTGACTTCATCTTGCGAATTGAACCACGTGACCTGTCGCGTGACCCACCCACTCAGACAAGTGAAGTGAACGACCAGTAAATAATCGGTGGTTAACTTGGTAATAAAATTGCCTGAGAGGTCATAATATATCCTGGTGATGGTAAGGCCCGCCTAGTCAGTTTTGTGCTCTCTCGGCCTCTACAGATTTCAGAATTCAAGTATAAACAAGTAAAAGGCATATCGATAGTAGGGGTCGCTTGAACAAGGATACCCGAGATGATGCTGTCGACCACTCTAGGCACAGCAACGGACACCTCTGACGGTTTGATGGTACACTAGTTAAGCGTCCGCTTTGTTGGGACCCCTCTGAGTTCTTGTCCAGGTTGTAATCGTGTAGAACTTTATATCTATCGGCTTGTTCGGATAGACAAAGTGTCTTTATAACATCCTTGCTACATGAGAGGGTGGAGTGCCCTTGCAGCTGTGGAATTTACCTACAGGGACCTGGTTTAATTGGCGTCATCGCAAGCTAGAACCAATTGCGCGAGAGGCGTGGAAAGCACCATAATGCATGCAGATAAAAGGAGTTAGCAAAGAAGCAATCCCATTCTCTGTTTGTCCGTGCTGCCTTTTGCGGATGTGTCTGCCACGTGCTTGGCTACGCAAGTACTTGACCCAGGTACTTTAGGTACTGATGACTTTGCTCACAGCCCTGATAGGTACTTGGACAGCTACGTCGTCAGTTCATCTTAGTTTCCGCTGCTGCACTTCTGAATCGATAACAGAAGAAAACAAGGACCCGCTCGCAATTACTGAAGCTTACCGACTTGCGCCCCATGGCTTTAAACTCGAGAGATATAGCATTGCTATCTGCTATTACTGACCGCTTGTCATCATATCGAACCTTTTGCTTGGCTTACTGTTTGCTATTCGAGACAGTTAGGCTACCTTAAAGTGGTATAGCTGCGACTAAAACTCAGCATGGTGGACGGCAGTTTGACGGAGTATTCTTTTGTCATTACTTCTAGACCTTCTGGACAGCCTTAATCTCCCCCGACTTCGATAACTATTGGGTCTGGAAACCGAGTATGGTTTAGCTTCCGCCGATCTAGCCAGGGGCATGTGCCGGGACCGAACGTTAGGCGATTTGCCTTAAGGTGTTCCGCCCCCCCTGAAGGATCAACATGTTAGCTTTGTTTATCTTCAACACCGCAGTTTATTATTAGCCTAGTCTCGGACACTAATATATAAATCTCCTAGCTATGCTTTCTAAGTCCTATTTTCTGGCGATAAGAACAGTTAGTTCATGGCTGCCAAGTACGAGACTTCAGTCTTAGAAGTGTCTTGATGTCCTGTTTGGCGACTTAAAAATACATGAGATGAAACTCTTGTTTGAAGAGAGAATCTCCAGGCATAAGTGTCTGTTTCCCTTTGGCTGCGGTATATCTTTAGATATTTCCATCATCTCGCCAACCTCCCAGCCCTCCGGGTTAAAGAAACAGTTGACCAGTCCTTTAATATAAGTAGCATTCGATTCCTCCTACCATTCGGCAATACTTCATCTGACGGATACCCATATGTTTCTATTCGTCTCGTCTGTCCTCCCCTTATATTTCATCTAATAGATAGCGACGGCCTGACAGAAGCCTGGTACATGGAGTCAATGAAGCCATGACTTCGTAACTACAATGATATCGCGAGTTAACTTACAAGTCATGCTTGGGCAAAGATAAAGATGATAACAATACCTTCATACTGGAGTGTGTACAAATAACCTATCTTGCACTGCCCTGGATAGTCGGGTTGTGAGATGGGGTGTCATTGCCAGAGGCAGATGTATTCTGTGCTGTTCGTGTTGCAATCGAATCGATGTTATGCCATGGGGCATCATCATGACCCTCACGTAACCAAGCTTTCATTTGTTCTGAGTATGAGGATGTAGGGTTCTGGTGTGCAGTGCTAGGTGAGGGGTCTCCTCGACGAGGGACTTGAACATAGGGAGGGTTTGTCATTTTAAAGAATGGGTTAATGGGAGCTGAGTGCTTGTGGGTGACCTTGGAATAACGGATCTCAAAAGAAGGAAGGAGAATGAGTTACTTATACCGACCTTAACAATGAGTAGGTCTGGGTCAAGTCTTCTCCTACTTTGTTCTTTGAGACCCATGGCCGTTTCATCTGAGCGAGTAACCCGACTCGCGGTGTACGTTCTCGGGTTCTCACATTTCATTTCCCCTTCCTCACCTTTGATCAAAGATCTCGGCGCTAGTGCTGTACGGTTACAACCCCCCTGCCACCTGAACATGGGACGTCCAATAACGACACTTTTCTTCCAAAACTTCGTCATCAACCGAGAGCCATTCAGCATAATCCCGGTACCCCGAGACCGAGGCTCTAAAGTGTGACAGACTGCAAGGCACCTTGCAGTTGCTGCCCGCTGGTGACCTATCAAATCTGCTGGCCCATGATGGGTTTTAGAGACAGGAAAAAAACGCCATGGCGCATCTCCCAACTTAATCACCCGCCCTTGCCTCTTCAGGGTCGAGAGGGTCTACCAGTATAGAAACGGCCCGGTCATGATGAACCTTGACTGGAGGCACAAACAATGGGGGCGACATCAGACCAGATATGTTCATATGGAAGGCAAACATGGCTTTGCAGAAGGAAATCATTTGACGTTGACCAAGCCACTGCAGGCCGAGGATCGCAAAGATATAATTTATTGTGGAGGGAATTAACCGTTTCCTGCATCCAGTCCTCTATTTTAATATGGCCATAACATTTATTACTTCACTGGCTCAACCTTGCTATCAAAAGGATAGCTTCCTTATTGTACTATCGAAAGATAAAAACGACTTGCTTTGCCCTGTCTGTTTCCTCTGATATCTGAAAGGCAAAAGCAATGACACTTGTATTGAACTCTCGCTCAACAGTTACCAGTCGACACGTGCGCAATTGTGCGTAAGCGTCTCTCTCAAGTCGAAGTGTTTGGCAACCTGACAGCTTATAACATAAGCTAATGCAGTGCACTGCTGTATCATAACCCGACCACCAATAGGCATCACTTGCTTTAGGTGTGAACAACCGCGTCACCTCACCTAATCTTCAATCGCCCCGAATGTCCAAAGTACTAATGCAGTGCATTGACTTATCGTAACCCAGTCACCAATAGCACAGTTTCCGCCGCACAGGTATGTATACACCATACATCATACCCTCCTAGGGTTGTACTGCATGCAGGGGCAGACGCTTATGATTCACTCTGCCCAGCAAAGAGGGCAATATTCTCAAATATTTCTAGAAATATTCTAGAATACATCTAGAAGTATTCGAAAATTTATTTAGAAATAATCCAGTCTTAATACAAGCTACCAGTCTCGTCATTCCTCACGTGCAGCCAAGTAGGCAACGACCCGATCTGCCTTTATTTAGCACGCAATGCAACCTATTTTCTTTCTCCTTTCTGCATCAACTCCACAGATCATTCTCGAGCATCAGTCACTGATTATCATCAACCCCATCAACATTATTATTCACAATCAATAATTACTCTCAGATCTGTCTTTACAATATTATGCAAGCTTTCTATAAGCTTTCTATAAGCTTTCGCCGTTTCGGACCTCCACCAAACAACCCTTTTACACGTCCCAGAAGGCTTGATCCACGATACCAAGGCGTCTTGCGCTGGATTCAATGATCGAGAAGCCTATTGGTTACATAACATGTTCTTTTCACAGCTGATACTTTAGTAAGAAGTAGAAGGGATGCTCTGTGGACTCGGGACTCATAAGCGCACAGAACCGTGTCGAGACGTCCCTCGGTTCTTCTTCTTAGGTTACGTCGCATCCTCCCCGTCCGTCTCTCCATGTCTTTCTCTGCCTCAAGAATATAGCGCTTGTTTCACAGTGACGATGTCAGAATGGACGGTATGGTTCGCTATTTAATTATTTGTTAGCCGTGATTACCAAGTTATGCGCCGTTCTTTACATCTAGCTTAATGTTAAGAACAGCACATGGCTGTCAATCTTACGAAACATGAGCCCTTTTTAGCATAACATAAGTTCCTTAATGCATTATTTTATAAAGAAAATGATAATCTGTGAATTGCTATATAATTACAAAAGAAGAAGAAGAAGATCTAGGGGTAAGAGTCTTTTCCCACTTGGTATATATCTATGGACTTTTGCATTATCCTGCCAACCTCCCAACCCTTATGGAGATAAGTCAACACTTGACCCATCGATTTATACGAGGAAAGTTAGGGTCGAATAAAAGCATATAGAGAGCATCAGCTTGATAGATAAGAAGATCGATTACAGGAAAGGGCGTGTCGATGAAGACGATACTGTTCAACTAAAAAGACACATCAAGTCAGCTTGTATGCTAAGCTTGAGTAAAGAGAGTTTAAATGTACCTCGGGGCCAGGGCGCATATCCAAGACAGAGGGCTATTTGGCACGGCCCTGAGTGGCAGGGTTTTGAGAGAGGGCACTGTCCGTGTTGGAGTCAGAGTTGTACGGAATGGTAGACGTGGCAACTGAATGAAGGATATGCTAAGGTGTATCCCTAGGACCCTCTTGTAGCCAAGTGTTCATCTGATGGTTTTTGTTTGAGGAATTCTGGTGGGTAGTTGTGGGTGCAGAAGGGTCTCCTCGACGAGGGACTTGGATATAGAGAGGGCTTGACATGTTGACGAAGTGAGAGAAAGGGTCGATAAAATCGGAAGTGTGTGTGAATGACCAATGTGAAGATATGGAGGGAGAGTAGTGGGATTTATACTTAGCTTTGGTTAAGGCAACTGGCCTCGAATAATGTGTAGGACATGTTAATACAGAACTGCCCAGGTTCGCATAGTTTTCAGTTGCTTGACCTGAGTAACGCCATGGCTATCAAGTCGAATTGGTCGTAAGTTATAGCTGAGGGGCTTATGAAAACAAGACCATGTTCAGCCATGCCGGGACCCTTGTAGACACCACATTGAGACGAGGTGGAGAGGTGTGAGGTGCAGTTTGGTGCAGGCATTTTGAACTTTAACCGCTTGGCCTTCCATTCTCATACCGATTTTTTTACATACACCGCATCCCGCACGCAATTGGCGGATCGGCTCTTTGGCTTATACTCTTGTTGATCTCATCACCACAGTGCCCAAAGATTCAGCTACTGTACAACTGCGATCAGATGCAGGTAGGTCGCGCGACCTGCAGCATGTAGCATATTATAACATTGTTGAGGCGATTCACTTCTGTAGTTGAACTCTTCGATCAAATAATATATCAATCAATCCACTACTACCAAGGGACAGGATCACTGGGACCCTTGCGCTTGTCTCTCCTATTCCCAAATGGAAACGGGAAACAAGAACCGCATATTCAGCACTCAGCGGTGTCATTCGCATCGTAGGGCACAGAGTTGGTACAGTTCTCACATGATGTCTTTTGCAAGGACTGTCAAACAAGAGCAGGGATAATCAGGGCCGGGATAATGCTGGTAACGGACCTGGGAGATAAACGCTTTTGGTTGGCTTAGCAGTCTGAGCCGGCTGCCGAGGATTGTGGCTGTCAAACGGGACCAGGGGTGAAGCAGGGGTAAGGAGGGCCGAGCTGAGGCTTGCAACGACGGGAGCTGTGAGATAAACTACGGAGGCTTGAGCAACAAGGCGGAAATGCCGACAACGCGGTCGGAATATGAAGTTTGCACTAGAGTAGAAGCTCTTGTGAGACATATTATCGATCGTCAGGGTACCCGGGAATCGGGTCCCGACACTCTGACTTCGAGTGGTTGATTTCTACCTTAGTTCCCGTTCACCCACTATTATCTCGTCTCTGTTGTTTAACCCTGAAGAGTAATAAACAATTGCGACGTTATGTGATATAAATCGTTTAGAGATATTGTTTTGTTAACGTACACGAGGAAAAGTGGTAGATATGTGGTCATGTTGTCGCTTCAGGTCACCATGAAGAGTTGGCAGTAGAATGTCAAACTTTTCCGCGAACTTCTTTAAAGTAGGGTTGCATTTCATATAACCCCTGAACTTCAAATTGACGTCTCTATGCTTTAAACTTTGGGACGTAAGTGACTTGCGCCCGAGTCAAGGCAAAAAAGGCGAAGAGAAGAACAATCCCGGTTACCCTCCTGCTGCGAGCATTTGCAATGTTATGATACTAGCAGGGAAAAGGTTGCGAGCCTATTCGTCACCCTTAAAATGCACTTTTAAAGTGGGCTCCGTGATCTTGATCTTCTAGTTTATATCTCCCCTATCTCCTCCTTGTATGTAGCTCTCTAGCGTCGTCTTACATTTCCTTCCAATGCAATGCACGGCTTCTTGTCCTTGGGTCTGGCCACTCTGTGTCCCATGCGTCTCGGCGGATGCAACCCTAACGCAGCAGTCTTACGAGTTGTTTACAAGTCCACAAACTGAAAGTTGCTGCCATGAGTTGCTTGGAAGAGTCCCGGCTTATACTAGCCCTTGAGGCCTCGAGCTATGACAGATGGGCCAACAACACTCCCGTCTGACTTCCTAAGTTCCAAGCATAGACTTCGCGCGTCGAGAAATAATTTGCAATTGTAATGACTCTTTCAATTCTCAACGAAATTGGGCTTTCCGGACCTCTTAATTCTATGGCTCGACAAATCACTCATACTAATTGTTAGAAAAACAGTATGACATTACAAACTACTAAACTACATGAGCTCTTATTTTAATTTGGGGATATTTGGAGACCCTTGTCACTGGAGGCTCGTCCGTTATCTACAGCTGATCAAGTAGTCGTAAAGAGCACATTGACTTGATGTTTCGAAAGAGAATGGTTTATTTCCGATCCCACCAAACGGTAGGAGGGCTCCTCCCCATGACAGGCGGTATTAAAAACTGACCAACCAGTCTCGCGCAGCGTTCATGACTTAAACATAATGGACGTTTCGTTTTTACCATCGTACATGTTGAAGGCTGGACTTAGATTGGAGGGCGGCGAGAAGACTTCTACTTCAGCTGACTTGGTCATAAAAATGGCACTTATTGGACAAAATAAGATTGTCCTAGAAGGTGCATCCCATACTGGTAACTGAGGTAGTGTATGTCCAGTAAGTCGTGTGCTTTCTTAACCTCTATTATTACCTACGTCGGCTTCTGAAGTCTGATAGAAACAAATAAGAGCCTCCTTGTCAACCGTATATACCAGTCCTGTCACTCACATTAAACTCGCCAATACAGAAACCTTGAGATATACTATATGCCTTCGTCCGTCTTATATCGTGTTCGCGTTACGGGGATTGACCAAAGTCTCGACATTGTGTCGACTGCCATAGGCTATTGGCTTCGGAGATAGTCGACAATGAGCAAGGGCATATGGACAATGAGGATAAGGTTCCCAACTATAAAGACTCATCATGTTAGCGTGCATGTATAAGTATGCTTGAGTAAACAGAGAGATGTGAGCTACCTCTGAGCGAACGTATCCTTAGAACAGGAAGTCTACTTGGCACTTCCCTGAGTGGCTGGGTTATGGGATGGTGTCGCATTGGTGCTGCCAGACTCAATCTGTTCAGTTGATACAGCAATTGAACTGATGTTGTGCCACGGCATAATCTTATAGTCCTCTTGCAACCAAGCTTGAATCTGCGGGGAGTATAAGAGGCTCTGGTGGGTAGTGCTGGGCGAACGGTCTCCTTGACGAGGAACATGAACGTAGTGAGGGTTTGACATGTTGAAGATGGGCTTAGTTTGTCGGGGAAGGGTTTGATAAAGACTGATGTATGTGCATGTGGATGACTGGAATAACATATGAAAAGATGGAGGGAGATCGGGAATTTATACTGACCTTGGGGCCTCGAATAATATGCAGGGCATGTTGACACAGGACTCCCTAGTTTCGAGAACAGATGGTTTTATAGACACTAAAGGATCAATTTTATCATGTCCATCAACTCTGGGCTCGCTTTTGCTGTGAACCTCTGTCAGTCGGTGGGTTATTGTACTGTAGGAATTGCTGTGCGGGCACTGACTCGATAAAGTACACAGCAGGAATACTGGGGTACAGCTATGGATAGCGCTACCTTGGTTTGGCCTCCACTCCATTCATTCGCACTCAACAATTAAGCTCGAACCCAGCTGTCAGTCCATGGCATTTTGCTCGAGACACATCCCCGTGAACCGTTCCAGTGTAGCAGTACTTTCCAGGCACCTAAATACAGTAGATCTATCTACAAGCGCTAACTGTAGGGACAGGGGGGAAATGACCTGCCCAGCCATACCTTAGGCGAATAGTCACCTTGTACACTCCACTTTCAACGGCACTAAAAGTATTATTCCGTCTACTATCGTTCCTTTTGCGAACAACCAAGATGTTGTCTGCCATTGGGAATATGGATCGCGGGCAGCCAGAGCCTGCAACCACAAAGCTAACGGGCTATGAGCATTGTGAGCCGACTGGCCTCGACGTGACATCGACATTTTGCAATTTCTAGGGAGTCAGTGCGCATATTGGACTGTTGCCTGCAAATCAGGCCTCGGTTGGTTACTGTTGGTACGTTTCAATAAGCTGCCTCTTTAGTAAGATGGTATGTTAGGCGCGTATGGTATGTGAGTTAGTCGCCTCTCATAAGCGATCAGGAGCCTTGCTGCATATCACTTTACTAAGTAATGACCTGTCATTGAGAGATCTCAGTGGATGGACGGACGTTCTCGCGAAGCACAGTCCGGTCCCTGGGGACTGGGCCGTGGTGTAATCCAGGGCCGGTTTCATGTCCAGAACAGCCACATAGCGTGGGTGCCACGGACGCTGTTGCGCACGGGCAGATAGGCTGATGTAAGCGTTATCCAGGTCCATGGGACGGACGGGTAGACTTCTGGCGCGAATGGATGCCGGAATCTACCTATATGAAAGTCGCCCATGCGTGTCACCGTGTCACCGACATCGATAGATTGGCCCCGCAGGCCCAAAGTCGACGTCAGCTGTACTCGATGATGGAGCTGCCAATGTTTGCCAAAGTTACGAACGCGCTGCTTCTAGCGGAAGATTTCCACGCTATTTTGCTCAAAAAATAAAGGATTAAGAAAGACAACGATAATGCCAAATAGAGAGAAAGAGAAATGATATGCCAGTCGCCATTTAAAGAAACCAGGCATGAGAGTCTTTTCCCTCTTGATACATCTTAGGAACAAAGAAACACTCAGCCAGAGTTCCCATCCTCCTTTCATTTGCGGCGTGCTGCATGAAACTGAAGAGAGATGACCTAAACGTCTGCAGGGGTCCAGTATTGCTGCAGACACCAACAATGTCACTCCAGAAGCAGAATGACATTCCCACTGTTCCACGTCACATCACATCTCAGTCTTAGCGGCAGGTTGAGGAAGATGGTGGCGGCGGGCACTTGCGATTTTCGTTTCCCTATTAGTAATATAACCGCGGATTTATGATGCCTTCAATCTACGAGAACAAACGAGCTATTACGCATGGCAAGCTAACTGGTCTCATCAATGATAATTTCTATATACCGCTTATATTTACCTTCCTATTACTAAAGAAGCTGAGGAGTCGTGCGCAAATGACAGAAGGTTGCGGGATTGTTTGGCTGTCGCCCAGATTAAAGAGACATCTGAGATGGACAGGGTCACATAGCTCAGGTTTGTTCAGTTTGGCTTTTCCAAGTCCCTGCCATGTCAGCTTCCGCCTTACGACGCCTACAACTCGACAGCGATATCCTGGGGGCAGATGAAGAAAGTTTGTCGGGTGCTTGGCCATTCCATTACACCCCCCTCCTGGTCGGTGTCACGACTTTACTTTTCCCCATACACATTACATACCTTCTTAGGCCTCATACCTTCCACCCCATCCGTTAGCGTAATACCGACAGCCATTCAAGCCATCACATGAATAGCCACTACTGCACTCGACAATGTTCCTGAGCCCGCCCCAAAGACCCCTGCATTTATTTGCTTACTCCTGGTTTCTGCGCGTGTCATTTTTACAGCAGCTCCCATCATCACCTTGAACTAGAAATGGCATAGCTCGTCTGAGGAATGGACCATGATTATTTTTTGACTCAAGACTCGGGGGAAGTTTTCACATATTGGCTTTTTGGCTGCCTTGAGCGAACCATGAGAATTCAGGGCAGCCAGTCTCCTTGTTGATCTGTTTTCTCATCTCACCCTCATTTCTTCTCCTTAGGGGGCGTCGCATTCTTCGCATCCTTCTCCCCATGCCTCTCCCCACTCCAAAACTTCTTATCAACCTTATCATCCGGCGCTTTATTCCCATGATCATGTTTCTTATCAAAGTCCCTATTATGATCCTCAACCTCCTTCTTCTGCTCCTCCGTCAAGTCGTCAGTTTGGTTGCCGGGGATGCTCTGGTTGGACACTTTGGGCTGAGGAGGTGCGTTCTTGGATGATGCGTCGAGGGCTTCTCCACCACCTGTGCGTCCCTTTGCATCGCCTTCTGCGAGACCATCAATGAAACTACCGTTGGCGTCTTTGGCTTCGTCTTGGTACAGAAAGCGGGCTTGGTGGAAGGGGCGGATGGTGAGGCGAGGTGCCAGGCGGGTTGTTGGACGGAGGGTAGTGAGGAAGCGCATTTTGACTATTATTTGATGAATTGGTTGTACTTTTAGTTGTTTGGGTTTTTCTTTAGTTGAGGTGATGGTTTGTTTATTGCAAGTTGAGCTTGGAAGCTAGAGGTGAGCTCAACTTAAGCTCCTCCACGATATGGTGACGTCAATAAGAATGACATCACCGGCAGCACGTGTGGAATGAAAACACCAGGCTGCTTTGAGCCCGAGATTAAGGGAAACATTGACATGTCAATTGTGACATTGGATCAATTAGTGGCGTAGTACTCGAGGATGTACAAGTGTATTTGCTTGACGTCGCATTATGGTTAATTGAAGCTCCCCACATCCCCGGATTTCCGGATCGCTAAGATTTGAGGCTCAAACTGGCTTGAGTATTGCCCTGAAGCTGTCCCGGTACTTGAGTTTATTTTATATGGCGCATCTACAATTTATGTGATGCTTATTTGAGAGAAGAGAAACTTAAAAAGGAGACTGTTGGGCTCAATTGAAAATGAATACTTGTTTGGTATCTCTATCATTACATGCGACAAAAGAAATGATGTACCCCGTACTTTACACGTCATCCCCAGCTCCCAAACTAATACAACCCCGGAAATGAATCGCTCTAATACAAATACACCAAACAAGTTCTATAAGTCTAAAACGCCTTCAAAGATCTTTATCCGTACCGAGGGACTTAGGTCTGATGTCCAGCCGCTCGGCTCGGCTCATACCGAGTGTTCATCTCCATATCGCTATCACCATCCAACAGCTGCTTTCCCTTACGTCCCCGAATCTTATTTTTAATAAGCGAAAACAAACCAGGCATATCCGACTTGGGACCCGTCATGATCCTTCCAGGATGAACAACGTTAAACGCCAACAAAGCCAAGAACATAGGCGCTGCTTCAAGGATGTAGAAGTAAACCTCGTGTGTCACAAGCGCATTATCCTGTCCCATTCCACCGGAGAACTCGATGAGGCGGTAGATGATGCGCACAGAGATCATGGCGAGGGAGAAGTAGAGTGCGCAGAGAAGCATGCCCCAGTCTGAAGTGAAGAGAGCTTTGATCCCGTTTTGTCGTTCTGTTGAATGCATTTTTCGCTGGAAGATAATGCAGAGGATGACAAAGGTGACGATGAAGAACTCTTGGAGGCCAATGCCGCCCATGTAAATGTGCACAGCCTTCATCTGCTCATCTGGGGGTGAACCGGGACCAGCCATACTGCCACCAATGAGCTGGATGATGAAAGATAGAATATCCAGACCGACGAAGATGGCGGCTAAAGTGGCAGCTGGCATGCGAAGAAGAGATTGGGAGGGAATAAAGTAGTAGACCATTCGGCCGAGAGTCATGTAAGCGTATGCATTGACCCCTGTGTCTTGTTAGCCATGCAAAACAAGCAGAGTTAGAGAAGACGTACAAATTGGAGCAAGAAGGATAAAAATGTTAAAAGTCAAGAGAACACCGGTGCTTTGTTGGTGTTTCGTGCTTATCGCCCGAAACGTAAACGCCATGGTCTCCCAAATCCCTGCCATGATAATAACCCAGCACCATGTCTACACATTAATTAGTCTCAATTTGAAAGCATTGTAACAAAAAACGTACGGACCTTTTTATACCGAGCAGCTTGGAAGATATGCACTCCCGTCAATGCTGCAAAGAGTAGTGCGAACACTACAGCAGCAGCAAAGCTGGGGTAGTAGTTCCAGTTGGCGTTACATGTTCCGGGGGGTAAATATCCGTTCTCATCGGGCTCAAGGGTCTGAACACATGTTGGGATGACGATTTCGATTGTCGATGCGGGAATGGTAACGAATTCGTTTGTTTGACCGGGGATTGTAGCGATGGGTTTTGTGGTAGTGAACCAACCCTCTGGTGGTGCTGCAGTTTCTGTTGCTGTCGCACGAGGAGCAAGGGTGATGTGGGCTTGTGTTTGTGTGGGGAGTGCAGCTACGAGAGCCGATCCTGAGAGGAGATAAAGAATAAGGGCTCTAATATTGGAATGCATTTTGATTGAGTGATGATGATGAGAATAATGAAGCTATGTGAAGGGAGTTAGGGGCCTTATATCTATATCTTGAGGTGGTGTTTCTAAATGAGGTTCTTTGCAGTGCCTCGTTAGTCCGATTGTCAAAATGCGAGATGGATGGGTTGCTCGCCATTGGAGTGCGCATTCAAATGCGAGCTGGCCAATCGCACAATTGGGTTTGACACGATGGATCCACTGCTCAGCCTTACGGGACGGCCCTAGACTGAAGCTAAGTTAGTTCCAATCTCAACGGTGTCGTCTTTACGCGATGAGATACGTGGAAACAAGATGATAAACTAGTGATACATCAGAATGAGTCTTTAAACTGATCCTTGATTTATTTGGCGATAAGGCCAGTTTACATCGTGTTGATTGCTTGTTTGGAAGATATATGGTACCTGTTCCTAGCATCTAAGCGTCCCTGTAGATGCGAACCCACTGACGTTTCACTGCCAAATTAGGCAAGTGGCTATGGCGGGCTGTGCAGCATGCAGCAGATCTCAAGCTAGATCCTTTACTTCAGGTACACACACAACAGACGGAAATAAAGTATTGCTCGTCATACAGGCCTATTATTTGATGATCCTCTGAACTGGAGGGATCTTTATGGCTACTATCGCCGGACACTCATCGCTCGTCCTCATCCGGAAATTATCCTGCTTAAACAAAACACCCCCCTCGGGATTCTTATACACAAAAAATACCTGCTCCGCCCTCTTATCGGACATCGTCACCATCTCAGGTCCTTCTCCAAAGAAATATCCTCTTACTCTTTTCAAATCAGGCGGTAATCTCGTATCGTTTGGATCATAGTCCCCCGAGAGATCAATACCGTGCTCAAGCTCAACTATCCGCCGCGACATATCGTACATGAGCGATGAATCCCATAAACACTCCCTTTGACTTGATAGTCTGCGCATAAGAGAAAGTCCTTCCAGGCGGAGATCTAGATATCGACATTTAATAATGACGAAGTGGAGCATAGGGTTGAATCCCGTGTCGAACATGAACTTTCCAGGGAGTTGGTTTTGAGCTTCCATATTTTCCGCCGCTTTTCTCGCACAGTCGATAATAGTGACAAAATCTTCTCTGAACTTATCATACCCGCTCTCACTCGTACCACCACACTCCGAAAGCCATAGCTTCATAAGTCGATGTCTCGTAATCAGCGCCAAAGACGCTGTATCATCGTGATCAGAAGACGGTCGTCCGATCAGAAATTTCTCAAACGCAACATCCCACGCTTCAAGATCCTCCGCTGCCTCCCGCTGATCATAAAAGAACTGTAGCGGTGGAAGTTGTTTGATGGCTTCGAAACGGTAGGGGCTTCCTTCGCGGATTATCCGAAGAACTCGGATACATAGATGCTCCAGTGCATATTGCGCTTCGGCTATGGTAAAGAAGATAGGGCTTTTTCGGCCAGTGTCTGGAAGAAGTAGTGGAAACTTGTCGCCGTCTTCGACGAAGAATAACGGGAATACGCTTATTTGAGCAAATGTATTTGCGAGGCGCGAATTGTGTCCTGCACCGTTGATGAGCTGTATACCATGGATCGCATGCGTGACCGCTGCTTCGCGATTCCCCCGTAAGAACTCAATGCATATAAACAACGTACAAACGACCAAAACCGTATCAATACACGGTTTTGAGTCGTTTGTAAGCAGATGAATAGCTTTGTTATAATGCATGATCGCAAACTTATCAACAACCTGTTCCTGCGCCGGCTCAAAGTTCTCAAAGAGCGAACTTATCGCCAACACAGCATGTCGCGCCGCTGGCTCAGAGTAAGTCATCTGATTAACGAAATATGTCCAGAAAGACCCATCAAAAGGGCCCGAGAGAACAGGGGCGACTGCATGATGGAAAAAGGATAAGCAGCGCACCTCCTGCGCGTTCTTCACAGGCAGAACCCGCGGGTGAGCTGTGCGAAGTAGAATATCCCATGAGAAAGAACCAGCGGGCGGAGCGGCGTAGCCAGAGCATGAGCGACCGGAGGTGGTGCAGCGATGACAGCGTGGCCAAGTTTCATCGCATTTGACTTTACGGGCTCTAGCGGGTGTTAGATCTGAGCGGGGGTGACGGGGGATTACGCACTTGCATGTTTTGCAGCCTGTTCTTACTTTTTGGATTCCTGTGCGGGCCATTTGTGCTAGACGCAAGTTGGGAAAAGGAGGAGAGGATGAAGGGGGATGCGATGGCATTTAGACTTGAGAATTAAGGTGCGGCTGGTGTTGACGCATGGGGGTGGCTAAGTTCGTGCGGGGCCTGCAAGGTGCGTTCAGGAGGAATACCACCAATCAGAGGTTGGAGCAATCGGTTGTAATTCGAATTTACAGGGATCTTTGAATCCTTCACATTCTATGAGTTCCGAGTCTTAGAGCTCACTCACAACCTAAACAACTATACATATTCCCATGTCCCGATAAATACCCCTTCCTATAATCCTCCTCCTCCTCCCCAGCCCTCGCAAATCTATCTTCAATAGCCCACGCAATCCTCTCCGCACCAACCTGCGCACCTCCTAAATTCGGCGCCGCAGGGCCAAGGCGTAACGCAGCGAGTCTTCCCATCATAAACAGCGGAACATCATCGTTCCACATGAGATCGTTGTTAATACAGGGGAAACCACCGCGTCCTTCAATGGGGTGCTTTTCAAGAATTGTTTGTAGGTAGGGAAGGGAGGAGAAGTCTGTTTGGATGCCGGTTGCGAAGTACATGTAATCCATCGCTGGCATGTCAACCGGGGGATTTGTTTGGACACTCCACGTTCCGCTCTCAGCGTCGAATGAAGCATCCGCGAGACTTGTCTCAGTAAAGAGTTCAAGTTTCTTGGAGGAAATATGTTTCTTGAGTCGTTTGTGAAAAACAGGCGTGATACTTCCTCCACCTCTCGCTTCCTTGATCATTTCAATCCTCTCATCGTCAGAATCAGCGTAGTAAAACTGCGCTTGCTTCGCATTCTTAAACTTGCCCATCCACTCAAGCGAAACATCGAAATGTTTGATTCGCATCGGTCCACGCATTATATGCCAGACTTTTGTGACGCCTTTGCGAATGGCGAGGTCTGTTAGTTGGGCGGATGTAAGACCGCCGCCCACGATGAGAAGGTTCGTTACTTTCTTTGCAGAAATTCTCTGCTTGACAATTAGGTCTGGAAACTCCTTGATATGCATGCTATGACATGTCTGGGGAAGTTTCTCCGGCGCAGATGGAATGTGTGGGATTTTGGCAACATTTGCTGGACCGACTGCGAGCACGACTGCACGCGCGTAGCGACGCACTTTGTTGGATGTAACAGTGAAGAGTTTCTCGCCGTCAATGGAAACGCCCTTGACCTCGCTGTAGTCAAGCATCTCGAGAGATTCTTTGCGGATCATGTTGGAGTTGAGGTGATAACGAGCAGCTACTTTCTCGCAGTGGTCGCAGAAGAGAGATGTTGATGGGTTGAAGTAATCATTGCGTTCGCGGACATTGATATCAACACGAGCTTCTTGTCTATACACAGTCAGTTTGTATCTTCAGAAGGGTATGAGATAAATTACCTTCGCCCGCAAGCTCGTTGCCCACTCTTCTTCTTCCCATGTTTACTAACCTCCCTGCCTACACAATTCCTAATCTCCACCAGTTCATCCTCCCTCTCATTAGCATACGCATGTGCAAGCAACGCATCTCGATCGAGCGGATCAACATGCCAAAGCATGGGACTTCTCAAATGCTGAATATCATACATCTTGAACAACCTATTCCACCTCCCCATCCACGTATCACTGTCTGCATCTAGTACAAGCATTTTATACTGAGGCTTGGCAGACTGTTTATTCTTTGGAGAGGTGATTTTACCGCTGCGGACGTGCTTGAGGGGCATTTTATACCCGTATTTGGATATCCAGTGGAAGCGACGGTGTTCTTCGTCGGTGAAGAGGGCGGCGGGGGTGTGTTCGTGCAGACGGGCTGAGATGGCGAGACCGCAGGGGCCGGCGCCGATGATGAGGACGTCGTAGACGTCTTCTTCTACTTGGATGGAAGTCATGCTGATGAGATTGGACTTATGATTGAGATTTGAGTGAGGGTTTGGGGGAGATGCTGGATTATAAATGATGGCATTTTAGGTCTCGACACAAGCCCTTACGGACTACCCCACGAAAATATGAGAACCTTTGTGGTCATTTTGGAGCTCATTTTGTGTATAGCTTCATTTGATAGTGTTGGAGTCGTACCTTGATGGACATTTGCATCATGGGGACATCAAGGTCCTTGGTGTAAGTCAGGGTCCACTAGCTCATCATGACAACTCCGCATGAAAGGAATCTATATCGATAAGTATTCATGATAAGTAATCGAGACTAAGAGTAGAAAAGAGACGGACATAAAGTTCGCAATGGATGCCCAGACTACTTGGCATCGCGGCATCTTGGCACAAACTTGAAGATTACTAGACCATTCTCATTTTTATATTTAAAATAAAATCATGTTGGTCATGAATGTCAATCGCATAGAGTTATCTCAATCTATCTTTCTCCTTTAATCATGGAGAAGTGTCTTGTATGTTTACAAATGTACATGAAGCCATCATGGCTTATCTTACCTACCACCTTGCCAAGTTCCACAAACGGCAGATTCGCAATCTATGACATACAGCCAAGACGTCCATTCTACCTATATAACCCCCTCTCCTAGTGATTCCACTCCGAATCAAGCGCATGTCCCAAAGGTCCACTCGCCGCATAATCCGTCGTCACAAACGCTCTATCCACAACCCCCAACCCCTCCGCACAATACTGCAACGTCTCAGCGATATCATGCGATCGATTCAAGGGCGTCTTCTCATCGAGCAGAACATCGAACTCTACCCACACGCCATCGCCCGCATGGTACGCCGTTACGTTCTTGAAACCTGCTACGACGGGTGCGAAGCGGTAGGCGAGGTAGATTAGCTTCTTGAGCGTGTGGTCGTCGGCTGCTTCGCCAGAGAGGCGAACCACGTTTTCGAAACAGGTATGACCCCAGTCGTAGATGATGAACAGTGACAAAAGGCCTGCGCCCACAGGATCGAGCCACCAGATATCAGCGTGATATCCAATCAGCGGAAACAGCAGTGAGAGCGTGTTAAAAATAACATCCGTTTTGCAGTCCTGAACAAGAGCTTGGACTTGACTCGACGGAATAGGACGACATCCGAGGCCAATAGCTCCCTTGAGAATAATCGTCGAAAGCAACGATGCAATAGCAGCCCAGCTCAGAATCTCAACATCTGCGTGCTGAAGCAATCTCGAGAACGACTCCTGGAGGATTTGTAGGAATGAAATGACCATGATGATAGAAAAGACAAGAATTCCCAGCGGCTCCAAGCGTCGTCGTCCAACAGGGAAGCGGCGCTGCATCGCCTGCAATCGCCACAGAACAAGACGACTTGTTGACCAGACTATAAGCGTACAGAGCAGATCCAGCGCTGAATCTACAAGCGATGCAACAAGCGATAGCGAACCTGTGGTGAACACCGCGAAAGCTTTTCCAGCAAGAAGCAGAATATTCGCTATCACGTTAATATTGATAGCATAATTCGCCTTCTTCGCCGCCTTCTTTCTCTTCTCCTTCTCCTCTTCCGGGAGTAACTCGCCAATATTCCCTTCCACACGCTGAATCCCACCACATCTCTCCTGATCCCCATCATGGTCCGGATCCGGATTCATACTCTCCAGCACATCATCCGCAATAGCCATAACGACCGCATCGACCTCGAGCCAATCATTAAGTCGCTCGTTCTGATTCTCGTAAAACTTGCGGAGTTTTTTATTCTTCATCGCTTTAAGCTCCTCGTCTGACTTTCTGTACTTCTCCAGTCCTTCGCGATCGATGCCGTGTAAGAGGGCTTTCTTGATTTCTCCACGCCGAGCATCTTCAAGGGCTGTGCGCGCTGCATCTTGGAATTTCAGGAGCCGCGGTTTAGGACGGGTTGTTTTGTGAGGACCGTCATAGGAGTAATATCGACCTGTTTCGAGATCGCGAGGATGTTCGTCATGGCTAGATTCATCGCCGACATGACGGCCTCGATGGCGAGGGCCTTCGTTATTCCACTGACGTTTTCCCACCATGTCGCAGAATATATCCTCTGAGAACTACTAACAAAAGCTTTGGAGCAAGTAAGAATAAAAAAAGAAGAGCTGAGCTGGGCTGAGGTGTTGTTTATTCCCGGGTGAGCTACCCTTGTACAACATGTAACACGATATGACGTAGGTGACGTAAAATCCGGGGTTTCAGCACGCGACAGGCTCAGGAACGAGAGTAAGCTCCACAGAATCGGAGAAATAACAAGGAAATAGTTGCATTTGTCTATTTTTGCGGTGTCTGTTCTTGTTTATTGCTTATTCTTGTAGGCATTTATTACACTCGTATGCGTTCTTGTGCCGTTCATGCCGATGTCTTGGAATCTCGTCGTCATGGGCCAGCCTTTTACGACATGATAATTAAGTTCAATCTCGATCAACGGATATTACGGCCGGAGGTTTATTTTATTAGCAGGTCAACTCATCACGTTAAATTCTTTTTGGTGCATGTGTCAGCTCTCAGGTGTGAATTGAGATGTATCATTCTTGGTATTCTATCTATACAATCAAAACCCATGCCTAACCCAGCCATAATCGCTCGTTATGTAAGGATATCACAAAGAAAAGTCCCTTTCCAACGCCAATTCAATCATCTAATCCTACTCTTTCTAGTTTCCCATTCGCATAGCGTTCACAAGTCTATGTCGTGCACCCTCTCGGCGACCGTCACTTCGGCTGGGACTCTCATTGTAAGAGTCTTGGCGACGGGCATTGTCATAGTATGACTCAGTCTCTCCAAGGCCTACCTTTGATGGGCGGGGAGGTGGTGGTGGGGGAGCATGTCCGGGTTGTTGAGCCTGCTGGTGGTAAACTGGCTCCCAGTCGCGGTTGGCCTCTTGTGGGTATTGGCTCTGGTAGGACTCCTGTTGGTTTGGAATAGGAGGTCGGCTTGCCCGTTGTTGCTCGCGCTCAGAACGGCCGTCCCGGCTGTCACGTTCTGGTCGACGAACAGAGTCATGAGAGCGAGTCGGTTGAGGTTGAGGAGTCGCTTGTGTCTGGAGGAGACCGCCTTGAGGTGCACCGTTCTGGGGTGTACCATTCTGAGGCGCTCCAACCTGACGACGGCTTACCTCTCGAGGTACCTCTTCATCGTCCGTCTCTGCATCGTCATCTGGGTCATCCTCGTATGCTCGCAGCTCGCTTCGCATGGCAAGGCTAGCACAGATGCTCCTAGCTTCTTCGATGGCCTTCTTCTGCGCTTGGAGAGCCTTGCGGCGGTCGCGAGTCTCCTTGTTCTCAGCAGCAATTGCCTCGATGGTGGAATCTTGCATGCGAAGAATCTCAATAGGATTGAACAGTCGCAGCATGCCAAGTAGGAGGTGTCGCTCGACGACCTGGGTAATGACGTTGCGGGTGAAGATGCGTGCAGTAAGATCGTAGTAGATAAGCATCTTCTCCAAAACCTCCTCGGCCTCGGTGTAGGTTCCGCCATTTTCAGTAGCTTCAGCGCGCCACTTGCGGAGACGCTCCTCATACTCAGGGTCGAAGGGTTGAATCTCCAGCTCCATGTCATCAGTAAGATGCCCAAGCTCAGTATCGGCGCTTTCAAATAGTTCCTTCATCCTGAGCTCAAGGAAATGCATGCGAAGAGGGTCACGCATACGTGTGGGCCAGATGTGGTCAATAACATCCGCGAGAAATTCGTTGCAGATGACACCAACATTGTCCTTGTACTCTTGAGCCAGAACAGGCCAGTTCCTGGAGTAGTCCTGGAAGAGAATGTATGGTGCTCGGGGGTTGGAGTCGAGGGGAAGTTCGTTACCCCGAATCTGTCGAAGGAGAGGCTCAACCTCAAACTCGGCAAAGTCTTTCTTGGAACGATCTCCAACGGTGCCAGCGGCTGGGAGGCCATTACCATTGGCAGCGCCGTTTGCACCGTTTGCACCATTGGCTCCGTTAGCAGCACCGGCAGGTTGGCTGTTCTGGAACGTAACCTTACGACCGTACTGTCGGAACCTTCTTGCGAAGCGCTCACTTTCATCACGAATACGAGCACGAAGCTTCTGCGATGGTGTGCCCTTGGGGCTGGACTGTCTGGCAAAGAATCGTTCACCGAAAGGGTTCTTGTAGTTACCGTTCACCGCAGGAGTGACGAGGTTGTTGGATGCTGTGAAAAGTTCGCCCATCTGGAAACGCATCTCTTCTGGGGTGTCTTTGCCGACACCCATGGCCTTGAGCTGGCTTTCGCAGCCTTCCAAGGCTTGTTGAATCTGGCGACGAAGGGTCTTGACATGCTTCCCAATATGACGCTGAAGTTGGGTGCTCAACTTGGCGCGGAGAGCACCAATACCCCACATCTCTGGGGGAAGAGCTGCCCATTTTCCGCGAGAGAAGAACTCGGCTTCTCGGTTGGCGCGGTCTTCAGGAGTCTGCCATTGCTCACCAGGACCAGGGTTCAGTAGAACATACCAGCCGAGCTTGAAGTTGTTCTCTTGGTCCTTGTTGGTCACAAGCTCGATGAACTTGTCTTCAAGGCCAATGCGCTCGGTCATGTCGGGCTTTGTGAGAACACCGATGGTGCGAGATCCCTTGGGATCAAAGTAGCGCGCCTTCTTGAGGATGGGAGCCTGAACATAATCGTTGTTGCCGCCAATGACAGCAAGGATAATGGTTCGCGAACTCTTCATGTATCGGTCGGAGAGGGCTTCGATGGTCTGGATGTCAGACTCGGATTGATCGCGGTTGGCAACTCGGACAAGGCCGGGAAGATCGACCAGAGTCAAAAGTGGCATGTCGGGACCGCTCTTCTCGACGACCAGAATGTCGCGAGCGGCGAAGCGACCGGGAATGCTTCGTGGAGCAATCAGCTCGGTAGCGTCTCGCATCATCGCATCGAAGGGAGTGTCGCCGGTGACATCGCCGCCATATTGAAGAAGGCGGGCTTGATCATTGTAAGGTCGTGACTTGTCGGGAATGATAGAAACCTTTAATTTCGTCTCTTTCGCTCGTCGCATGCGAATCTCGGTCGCAAAACGTGTGCAAGCTCCAGCATCTCGAGGAAATGGTGTGCCGGTCAAGGCTTCAAGAACCGAACTCTTTCCAGCGGACTGATCACCCACGACGACAATTTGGGGAAGTTTGACATCGTCTAGCTGTGCGAATTGAAGCTTGTCGATGAGGTCTAGCAGGCTGCGTTGCTCTGTAGCAAGGCCCTGGTCACCCAGCGAGGTATCGAGCGAAGGGCGCATGTTTTGCCTAGCAGAAGAATGAGAGTCAGCGGCTTGCTGGGCGTCTTTGTCTGGAGGAATGACGAACAGAGAGCCCATTCTCTCGCAGCGAGGCAAAGTTTATGAGGAACAGCGATATCAGTAGCTGTGTGCGATCGGTTGGTGGTATTTGTATGATTCTGATTATGCAGATAAATCAAGAAAATGGAAGAGATAAGTTTCAGCCACGGCATTCGTCATGGGGTTTTTATACATGATGACGCTCGGGCTTTGATTCGCTCTTTCTTGGTTGCCTCTGTGACGGTTTGCGCGGCAGCCAAGCGTCGTTCAGGCGACTTTTGGTGGTCCAGATGATGCCCAGCCAGTTAGCGTCATACCTGACGTACTGCGCCACGCTCAACAGAACCCTGGGGAAGAATGCGTGCAGTTTCGGCATGTGGCGTTTCCAATGTGTGGCTGTGCTTATCTTGGCATGTAGAACGCCACGCCTACGTCGCAATAGAGAATGAATATTTTTCTTCATTTTTCCCAACTCCAATATCGCCTCCAATGTCCTATCAGTAAACTGCTGCCTTGTGTCTGTTTAATTAGTTATCATCTGTTATACGCAGCCGCGTCTCTGGTTGCATTTTTAGCTGGATGACGTAGCCAACTACGTACGTGAACACGTCTTACATACCCTAAAACTCTACAAGTTTAGTATAGTCTCACCTAGCCTCAGGCCTAAAAGCAGATATAATTAAAGAGACGCTTGCCTTAAATTATAATAAGTCAGCTGTAGTGTGAGTTAAGATCCTTTGTTTGACTTGGGTAAATTATTTTGAGCTCTTGTAGAGTCGCAATCCCTAGATGGCCAACTGCTGAGAGTACGAACGTTGTGTCAGTAGAAAGTCCCTTCATTGTCAACCAACATACATGTTATACCATTCGCTAAGGATATTCCCGTCAATGCAACTTCCACAGTCCTAAAAGAATAAGTGACCTAAAAACTATGCAGGATACCAAAAACTAAAATATCCTTTCTTTCTTCCGCAAATTAAGCATATCCTAGGCACGCTTCCGCGGTAACCAATCGAACCTCATATGCGTCATCGCGCCTTCCAAACCAATAGCAAGCAGACCTCATCTGCAGGAACTGATGATAGGTTGACAACTTGTACAGAGCCCCACTTGCTGCCTGGATAAGGTACTCACAACCAGCCTCAGCTCAAACCTTAGTTGAATCAGTCTCACTCTTTCCTTCTCTTTCTTTCTCTCATAATCAGACAAGTTAGAAAAGAACCAGGACGCAAAGAACTTGTGACATAACTCCTCAGGCATTTAGGCTCTAAAACCTTAGGTACGTTATCCTAATCTCTAAAGCCCCGTTACCTATTCTAACCTTATTTCCTGCCAGAACATTGCGCAACATGGATCTCGTCAGTCTTCCTCGCGAGATTCTCGCCAATATATTCTCATGTCCCGTCTTATCGCGACAAGATATCAAGTCCGTCCGACTTAGTTGCTGCGAGCTTGCAGGAGTTGTCACGCCCATTCTTTTCTACAGCATCTGCATCTCTCCCCTCATCCAAGACCGAGATAACTTTTTCAACATTGCAAAATCCCCTGACCTCGCTCACCTCGTCCGGGTTATCGTTTGGGAAGAACTGAACGGAAACTTACGAGAACTTGAAAAACAACGTTGGCAACACCAGCTCTCGGACTATGAAATCCCGTTTTTCCAGGACTTTACCGCGAATGCACGTGCTATGTTCTGGCTAGACAGCGCTCATCCCTGTTTCCGAATCCCAGACTTGGAAGAGTGGATAGAAGACGACAGCGAACTGGATGAAATCGACCGAGAACAAGCCATTGTTTCAAGCTTCCTGGATGAGTTTCAACTCCTCCTCACAACGAATCTATTCAACGTACATACTCTGGTTTCTAAGCCTATGCATTCTCAGCGCCAGATAAAGATACCTTCCATGGATTATCTTGCAAACGTCGAGTGTCTCAAGTCATTCATTCATAAGAATGAGAGCAGCTGCACCTTCAACTTCGGCTTTATTTCTTTCTTGATTCCCGCCTTGAAAACCATTGCCTCGTCTGAGTTAAAAACTAAAATCACTCGGCTTATGTATGCCGATGAGAGTACGACAAAAGAAACAATGCTTATTGGCCTGAAAGACTCAGACGCAGCAGCTTTCTCAAATCTTGAACACTTGGACCTCTGCATCACAGGTCAAAATGTTGAGCCTGCTAAGTTACACGCATTTTCTACCTGTCTCGGTAGTGCCCAAAACCTGAGAACCTTGAAGGTGTGCCAGGAAGCGGTATGGGAGTCGTACCAAGTTCACTATACACTCAATCTCCTAAGACTGATTCCTACTCTGGATCGACTCGCTGAAGTGCACTTTGTGGATACTAATATTAATGGAAGACTGCCAACCTCAGTATCCTTTAGGTTCATCGGCCGCCATGCCAAGAGTTTGAAAAGAGTCTACTTCACCTCTTGTAATATAAAGAGGAAGGAGCTCGAACAACTGGCGACAATGGGTTCTTTGAATTTGGAACGGTTTGTTGTTATCTCAGGAGACGACATTAACGACGAGCGGCATGACCACGTTAGTGAAGAAGATGTTCTTAGTTACATCAACCAAGCCAGCAACGTTGGTCAGCAGCGGCCACCCCCATATCCACTTGGCGATGGAGATGCAGAACTCCACACTCATGACGCTGTATTCGACGTTGACGCTTGCAGAACTGCAGCTATTTGCGAAACGCGTGGGAATTGGTGGGAGAGAAGAGGATACGACCCTATGGACGTGAAACTTCTTGATTCGAGCATACTTGATCGTAGAGACGAGCAGGGAAACGCTTATAGCATCGAAGCTAGACGAATACAGGATTTCGACACAAACTTGTGGGTTGATTGTGATGGAACCTTTTACAACCCTGTAATAGATGAAGAGATAAACAACCTAGAAGAAAACCCAGATGTTCCTGAAGATGATTTGTGGGAAACACAAGGGCGACGAATTTGGGATTGGGAGCGGGGGCTCTGGAGAGACGAGGAAATGGGAGACGTTATGAGGTTTGCGGTTGATCGAGAGACCTTGGACCGGCCAGCCTTCAACGACGACGAGGACATTGACAAGGCTCCCAAGATTCAAACACATCATCTTCCGTTCGCTGGAAATGATACAAATGAAGGTGAATCTAAAGTTCCGGACGACTTGGATATGCGCCCTTTCTACAGGAGAGAAGAGGATGAGTACCGTCTCATGGTTGAAGGAGCCCCACGGTGGGATTGGGGACGTGACAAGAAGGGTGACGTATGGTACTGGCAAGTTTATAATCGTCCAGAATGCCACGCAACCGAGATGTGGCGTTTCGAGCACCAGGGAGAAGCAGCATACGGCAATGAACCGTTACAGTTTTGGGCTGACTGGTGCGGCGAACCTGGGAGTGGGGATACAGCAGTGGCCACACCATACGGCTGGAACTTACTTCACTTTGTACAACAGGACGATGATGATGGAAGTGAAGTTCCGCAGAAGGGTATGTATGAGTATTTGCGCCGATATAAGGCTTCTAATGACCCGATGCTATCGAATGGTCGATGGCGGGATTTCCTTCCGATACCTGTGGATCTTGAAGCGCTGCCTATGGAGGAATGGATGGATTTGTATTAGGAATGGCAGGTTAGTATGGTCGAGTCTCGTCAATTCAGGATGCAAACATTCCTAGCCTCAGGTGGAGATTTTTCCTATCAAATTTGATACTTTGATTAATATTTACATTCAACATCAATGCTTGCACAACTGCAGTTATTTGCGAAACGCGTGGGAATGGGTGGGAAATAACATGGTACAGTTATGTCTCAACTATTATAGTTTATCATACAAAAAGAATTAATTTGAGAATGTACATAAATCACACATGGAGTGTCCTCTACTGCCTGGGTTGCATATGTACCTGACACGGCAGTAGTCGAAGCCCCTGTAGAGTTCCCAGTCCTCCTTCTTTGTCATTTCACCGTCAGCTACTAGATTGATCATATTGTACCTTTTCTTTTATCCAATTTGGAATGTGAGCTTTGGATTCTGTTGATATAGGTTAATGATCATATTACGTCTTATACTGTGTGGACTCTTAATATTGGGCAGAAATCTTTTTATAGTGGCTCGGGATTGGGATGGAAACTACTCTGTTAATTCTTGTTTGAAATAAAAAGTTTTAATCTTGAGTAGAGTCTGTAGCACTTGGTTCTTTCATCTGAGAGTTGCTGCAGATAATCAAAGTACCAAGCCTCAGTCTTCCATATCCTTGGCCTTTGGGGCTTCGACACTCTTGGCCAACCTATCACGGTTAAGCACCTGTTGATGCTACAACAGACACTCCATGACAGTTTTAGGGGCTATTTATATCGAAGGTTGCATACATCAAAGTAACCCACCGTGTTTCTCGGATCCAAAGGGATGGGTGCTGATTATAGGCTCACCCCCTTCTCCAGGGGACTCACTAGCTTGATCACTCTACCAACCTTGACAAAAGAGGAACAAGCTGAAAGGGTGTGCTTACAAGCAAGTTCATGATCTTAAGGTGCATTCACGCCATAAGTCGTTCACTCTTGGCATGTACACTATTTGAAATGTGGAAATAGTTACGGATATTGACCGAGAATTCAGCCAATTTGATATGATGTTCAACTTAAACGATCGTCCTGAGCATGCTAACAAACAATCTCGAGACTAAAGAGGCCCCTTCCTTTCAACATAACAGCAGTTTAAACAATCTCGCGGGTCTGAACTTGAGTCTGTTCCTCCTCTCCCTTTGAATCTCCGAAGTGAATCTGCTTCTCGACAGCAGCGACGGTCTTCTCCTTGAGTTCCTCGTCCTCGAAAACTATGATTTGTTAGCTTTAGTCTAAAGTAATGAGGGCGGGAAAACATACGGAAAGCAAGTTCTTCGAGGGTGCGGCCGCTGGTCTCGGGGTAGAGAAGGTAGACAATGCAGAACTCGAAGAAGATCCAGCCACAGTAAATGGCGAGGTACTTCCACTTGATGGCATCGAGAGCGATGGAGTTGACGTTGGTGGAGAAGAAACCGGCGAGCTTTCCGAAAATCTGCTGGGTACCGATACCGCGACTTCGCATGGAATAAGGCCAGAGTTCGACAAGGTAGGCTGAAGAACATGTTAGTGAGAAGTTCAAAAAGGACAATTCCAGACTTACTGTATGTGAGAGCGTTGTTTCCAATATTATAGGTTGGAGCGTAGGCGAAGTAGAAGAACAAGGCAGCTATACCAGCAGCTGCGTTCTTGCCACCCTCACCAACAGCCTGGATTCTCTCAAGGGACACAGTGATACCAATGAACATGGCCAACATGGAAAGGGCAGAAAGCATGTACATGTGGCGACGCTTGAAGCGAGTGACAATCAGGGCGATAATAGTAGCGTTGATCAAACTCCAGCAGGCGTAGGCGAGGTTGATTCGGGTCTTGACGTACTGGCTCGTGTATCCCATCATCTCGAAAAGAACTCCAGAGTAGTAGCTCAGAAGAGTGTTACCGGAAAGCTGGGTGAAGAGACCGATGAAGATGGTGACGAGGAATCGGCGGCGCATACCGGGGGTGCGGATAAGCTCAGCCCAGGACTGCTTGGAAGCCTCCATCTCGGCCTTGATGGTCTCACGGATCTGGACAATTTCGGCTTGAA
The DNA here is from genome assembly GCA_013184415.1 of Fusarium concolor. NCBI lineage: Eukaryota > Fungi > Ascomycota > Sordariomycetes > Hypocreales > Nectriaceae > Fusarium > Fusarium concolor. The sequence goes on along the minus strand of JABCJY010000289.1, from coordinate 16,979 downwards.
CTAGTTGCGAGCTGGCGTCTCCTTCGGCGTGGTACTTGACAAGAATTTGAGCGGCCTCCTCTTCACGGTCCTTCGAGACGAGGAAACGAGGAGATTCGGGGAGTAGGAAAACGGTGGCGATCTGAAGCAGAGAGGGAACAATCTGCAGCAAGGATGGAATACGCCAAGACCAGTTGTTCTTGATACCAGTGGTTCCAAGAGCAATAGCAGAGGCCAGAATCTGACCGATGAAGTACGACGAGTTGAACAGAGATGTCAGAACGGCTCGCTCCTTGGGATAACCCAGCTCTCCGATCAGGGCAGCACCGGAGATAATACAGAAGAGAATTCCGGCACCCAGAATCATACGGGCAATGATGTACATGGCGACTGAGGCATTGTTAGTATCTCAGACGGTATTTTACCAGAGTTACTTACCGTGACGAGCGAAACCCTGGATGATAGCACCGACAACCATGATAAGAGAACCAAGCATGATAGACCATCGTCGACCGTATTTCTGAGCAAACCAAGGCGCAACTGGAACAGCAAAGATGGAACCGAGTTGGTAGCACGAGTTGACAAAGCCGAGCAGACCGGGTTCGATGGCGTATGTAGGTCCATCGGGCTCGTTTTCAGTGCCAGGTTTTATACGTCCGTTACCGAGATCTAGAGAATTATCAGCTCTTGAACATATCACCTAGACAGCGGTGTTCGTACACTTGTGGAAGAATGGCGAGTATTGCAGCGTGTTGATGAGTTGCGAATCGAAACCAGAGGTCATTTCAACACCCATACAGCAGAAGAACAACCACACGTACATAAGACGCAGGTTGCGCTTCTTGTACCATGGTGTCTTGTCCTCCTCGACGAGGCGGGTGACGATGGGGTCGGCGGCGCTGCCTACGTTCACCATCTTGACGAATTGACTTTCTTCGGTAGGCTGAACTTGTTGGTCTCAATGAGATGCGAGTGTTTACCTACTGGGCCGCGGTAAGGTAGTGCTGAGGAACCAAAAACCACAAATTCAATGGGGCATTGCAGATCATATTATACCTGACCTTTCAACCACCCCCGCGTTAAGATAAGATAGAGCTGTACGGAGTAGGACCTAACGGTAGCTTAACCGAAATCTCCGTATATCAGGCTAATTCTGGAGTTGTCTGGGGAAACGTGGAGTCTCCACGAAAACTGGGCACTCTGTTTGACCGCATGTCGATGTTGCATCGCGACGTGACATCACAGTCAGCGGCAGCTCATTGATTCGCTCGCATGCGTTTCAATCCTGGTCTAGCTCAGGTCGACTCTCCCCCAGAGATGGAACGGATTTTCGAGCCGAGGAGAATGAGCTTGCGGTTAAACGGACCGGCTGATGGGGGTAGCTTACTGCGTATGCTTAAAACGCAGATCAATGGTCTTTTTAGGACAATTTATGCCAGATCTAAACTAAGGCACGAAATTGCGGGGTTGAGGAGGTGCACGCGGACTTGGTTTGAGTTGGGGTAATAGGTTGGAGTTAGCAATTTCCCGTCCATTGAGGGACAAGGAATATAATGGAGACAAGGGTGTAGGCCGACTGGTTGAAACTGATCAGGTCGTTATGACTAAGTTTATTACTGGGCTGATATATGGTACACGGTAAAAAGTCCGGCAATGAATATAGCCAGCCAGTCATATAAGCCGTTGCTCTCAGAGTGAAAAGAGATCACAACAAGCTTATTCTCGGGTCTAAAACAACCAAATGGAACAATTCTCGAAGCCAAGTCCAACATAAGCCTTGAACAAGAGATATAGTTAGTTCTCGTCCAGTATTTTGGAGAAAAGGGTTGCACCGGGGATGTCAAGCCCCTGTCTTCAGCTGGTCAACCGTCCACCTGGAACCATGCCTTCAGGCTAAATAATCAGGCGGCGACAGCAGTATTTAAAGCTTGGCAGCCGCCAGACTCTCATAATAAAAACCCCGGGAGGGTTGACAGTGAGCCCTCCCAAATATCAAAAGGGCGTGGGGGAGCTGCCTTGTGAGCTCAGTGCCATTTTCGGAAGAATCCTTCAGCCCCAATTAAGCAAGCTTACTTGTTTCGCGAAGCTTGGTATTAGAGGATGTTTACAAAGATTCCAGGCAGTATCACCGGCTTGATCGTCGGACCGAATGGGAGATGTTAGACGACGGCTCACCTCTCCGATCCAATGGATTTTTATGTTTTGCAAGAATTGTCACCGGTGAGAGGTGATGGGCTGACAAAGATCCCTTTTCCCGAGTGTGATGCATCGAATATGGTAAAAAAGAGAATTGCATGCCAGTTGAGGATAAAGATAGTCTGATGACAGAGCTTGGCAATGTCGCAGACAGAAAACACCAGGCAGCTGCCCACGAGATTGGTCTGGATAATGAAGAGATCTGCAATTATTTGCCAATTCATTGGGTTATAGGGTAGCATTTAGAAGATCACATTGCAACGTGAGGCTGACATGTTCTGGAATCTGCCTGAAAGAGAAAGCGATGGAGCGCCGCTTGGTTCTGATAAGAGTGTTAGATTTATATTCCAAATTTAGTTTTCTTCTAGCACACTTAGGGCGTGTGGTCTAGGGGTATGATTTTCCCTTCGCATCTATGATACGACGCTTGGGAACGGTCAAGGGTTCAATTCCCTTCTCGTCCAACCTTTTGCATTTTTGCATATCGAAGTATCGCGATACATCCATTTGCAGCATCGTTTTTGGAGTCGTTGCCATTTTGAACGTATTGAGAAGGTGCACCTTCCGGCTTTGCCAAACCTCCTACGCTAATGACTCAGCATCGACGCGCCATTGGCCAGGACCAAATAAGCTTATTGGATGGACGTTCCTTATTTGAGCGACACCAGACATCAAAGCAAAAGAGTGCACCTCACAATATAACTGCTTGCAACACAGATTAGATTCTGCATGTTTAGATATTGTCTTTCTTCTTTTTATCTTAATCTCTCTTACACGATACAAGCATTTGGATGCATCTTGGAACTCAAGTAAGATGAGCCGCCTGTCAAGCAAATCCATTCTTCTTTCAAAAAGAATTTTTCAGTTAACACGTCACCAAAAATAACAAATTCCAATCAATTCCAAGGTTGCATTCTGCATAGATATAGTCGGGAAGAAGGCCCGTCATGCGCCAAGCCCATAATAAAACCCACTTGATCGCCGAATAGTCAGGCGATAAATATCAAGGTAGCACCGCAGGATTCGGACAACCCAGGTACATTGAATCCTTCTCAGACTTCCATTCTTGGCATTTCCATCGCTGTAACCCGTGTTGGCAGAAAAATTACTTTGCTTGGGTTTATGTCTTGACTCCTATTCCTTCGAACCATCCTGCGAATCTGTGCTTTTGAACCATAGCTGACTGCTTGATCGAGAGAAAGCAGGTGCTCTGATCAATCACAAGTGCTTATTGTTCAGAATTGCGAGGTGATTCTGCCTCTTCAACTACCATTGTGTTAGACATGTTGCTTCATATTCTGAAAGTTTATTTATAGTCACAAACCTTGAGGGCAACTATTGGAGCTGGCACCGGAGGAGTCATATTGCGCTCGGATCAACCTTCTGAATTTCGCAATCTCCTCTTTTAGACGAAGGCCTTCGCATTGTAGCCTATGCATACGCTCATTGTATTCCGCCTCTGCCAGCTCATGCTTCTGATGCTCAAGGTCGATTATTCCATCAGCGAGCAAGCGAGTTTCTCCGAGTGTGCGATAGAATTCTTTCTCGGCTTTAGTCTCTCCGATAGGGATGGGTATATCTTGTGTTCTCGTCATCTTTCGGTCGCTTGGTGCTGGGATCTTGTTTTATGTTGTGTTGATGGATGGTGGATGGATGAAGAGCGCCTCAGCTCTGGGGGGATGATGGGTTTTATAGTACGGGCAAAAGATATGATAGAATTTCTTTGAGGGAAACTTCTGGAAGCTTGTTGAGAGTATTTAGGACTTCTGTAGTTTTGAATTTAGATGTATCTGGCATCAAAGTTCTAAGGCAAGACAACAAGTGAGTAAGAAAGATGTTGCTGGGGCTTCGTATAAAATTCTAATATTGGCAGCGAACCAGCGTCCAGTCCAAATTCTTGTGTATAACCTTGAACGATCTAGCGAAAGGAAAACTACGCGGCCAAAGCTTATTTGATGTTTTGTTCCCGTGTCAACGAGTCAAAGGCCTGTTGCGGAGAGTCTAACTTTTAGTTTATCAAGTTCAGCTGACATCTTGACCAAATAGACAAAGGTGGCGGGTGGGACAGGACTGATCCCATGCCTTAAGGGAGAGTCTAAGTCAGGGCTGAGCGGATCTCAAAAGATCTAAGCTTTCTGACAATAGTTGCTAGTCATAACTAAAGCCAACGACCAGTTTGCCTAATCAACAACATTGCTCCACAGTGAAACACATCCAATCTTCGACCAACACAAAACTCTTCGGAAACCTAACCACCACATATCCAGGAGACATCGTGGCCACACGAAGAACTACGCCTATCTAACAAGTTGGGTTGGGGCTGGTATTAGGCGGACCAGCCCTGACCTTGATATTGATTGTGCCACTGGGTCCTTCAACGTCGACCGACACCTCTCCAACCTGCGGACTCTTATCAATAGCAGCCTCAAGGGCGGAGCGAATGGTGTCAGCCTGAGAATTTTCTGGGGGCTTGTTACTGCACTCCTTCTTGGTAGCCTCGTTGATCTGGCCAGAGATAACACCAGCTACGGCAACGCCAGCTGCGTTGGCGACGAAGGGCTGGTTGAGGAAGTCCATGAGATCCTTGCGTACAGTGCCGCCGGCCGCATATTCAGCAGCGCTAACCCAAGTGTCGTAAGCCAAGAGCAAGACCCATTGACCTCCGTCTTTGAGGCACTTTTGGGCGGCCTTGCACGTTCCTTTAAGGTCGCGCGGATCAAGAGGAGCACCATCAGATGGCGTAGAGATAGAACTGTTGGCGACGATCTCATCAAGATCCCACTCAACGTTGGCTCTCTTATGGACTGTTTCGTATCAGCATTGAGTGCATTATGTAAGATAGGGTTGATTTACGTTTATCGTCCCACTCATTCTCAGGAACACCTGTGAAGACGCCCTTGGCAAGTTCCTGCCAGCGAACATTCTTGCCATCGAACTCGCTGATTTCACCATGGCTGAGACCGAAAACTCCTTGGGCTCCAAGGAAGATAGCCATGGCACCGGTGAGGAATCGAGTGTGAAGCATATTGGCCAGTTTTGAGATGGAAGGGAAGATATTGGGATATTGATATGATTGATAGTAATTGATGAGGTTGATGATTTCTCGCAACGATTTACGACGTTTGCCTGGCTTTAAATAATTTGCGTCTGCATTGATGTGCAAGAATGAATAGAGCATATTACAACTTGTTGCTCTTCTATGAAGCAAGTACATAAAATGCCTACCAAAGCAATGCGATTAAAACATCTATACATCTCTCGGCTTTCGTAGTACCCCTACTGGTTGTGTATTTCTGTCCGGGCGCTCCGGACTCCAACTCATGTCGATCACTTGATTTAGAGTTTGGATACTCATCCTTCGCAGACTCCTCCTAGGCACCAACAATTTATTGTAGTTATTGATCACCCTTCTCAGTTTTGATTATGAGGGACTTTTTAAATGCAAAACACGAGTTGCCTATTTGGTAGAAAACATTTATTCCGAAACAACAAGTCATAAGCTTGTGTCAGTGGTTGAACAACTGCCGGTATATCCACACCATCAAAAATGGTATGATTTTTGGTCGGTGTGAGAACGATGATCATATAAAAGGAAGATCAGAGGAGCAAAGGATTCAGGTAATTTGCGAAACAAAGCTCCGGCACCTCCGGTGAGGGCGAAATTCTATCTCAGGAATTGATACACTGACGTCATTCCGTGAAGGCCTGGAGTTCTTTTGACCTATAGACAGATTTGTAGTTATGGAGAAGCGAAATTCCGTGGCCTGTGAGTATGGAATATACGTAGTTAAATGATCGTCCTAGAGGAATATCATAGGATCAAAGGATTCATTAAGTTTGGAGACTGAAACTCCAGGCACCGGTGTTTTCTTCGGAGGTGATATCTACTTCACGTGTTAGCTACATTGATGTCATGTGGAGTTCTATACTGTATGTTAGTTGAATCTATGTAAGTGAGCGAGTTGAGGGAAGACTCTGCAACCGAGATAGACTGCCCTGAATAAGTATAAAAGCCTCTAATATCCCGTCAACTCAACTTCACTTTTCCAAGCTCACAACATTCTCCTCCACATCTCATTATCACAATCTAATCAACACCACTTTTGAACAGCTTTACCTTTATTCCAATCATGATGCACTCCTTGATGGTTTTGGTCGCAGCCTACGCTGCCCTGACTGCTTCTCAACCCACACGACCCAACTCTGCGGGACTCGCCGCTCGTGATGATCTCCTTGGCCCAGCTACTTGTCCATCAGGCGACAAATTTAACATCAACGAAGAAGATGCTGCTGCTGGCGCTGAGGGGTTCAAGTTGTGGGTTGAACAGGGAGCCGATGGAAAGATTGATCTCTCTGGAAACTTCAAGGGACAGATTTCCGTATGCTATTCCCTTGCTTTGAATTCCACTGTCTAACCTCAGATTCTAGAAAACCCACAATGGCGTGACTTTCTTCGCTTGTGATTACAAGAGTGGAGGAAAAGGTAGTTATATCAACGGCAATTTGGTCCAGTCTGTTCTTCGTAAGGACGCGTATCTTGATAGCAAATGCGGTCATGGCAGAGCTGGTTATGAGAGAAGCAACGACCTCTCCATTGGCCGTACCTTTGTAAGTTCTCTTATCTCTCATGCGTTCTCAGTCTATGACGCTTCTGACATCTTGGATCTTTAGAATGGCGACCACTATTGTTAAAGGAGTTTTGTTACGCCACGCCCACAACGACAAGTATGTATCTACCAAGGCCAATGATTTTGGGCATTGCACAAGGGGCACGTATATAACCAGGACACTGTCTTTACCTCGAATGATTATCTGAGCTCGTATCAAGGGAACTGTATATAGGAGGAAACTCTCTTTACCATAAATAACCATCTAACATCGAATTAAGTCGTATCAAATATCGAGTACTCTCTTTGCAGGCTAGGAGTGGTTCCTTTGGAAGAAAAATGCCAATTAACTGTATAAGTTGACAATGAGAACCCATCTCTGATAGTGAGTAGATCAAGCTGGATCTTGCTCGTCAACTCGCGATAGAGTACGCCTCAAAGCGCAAGCATAGAAAATCGCCATGTTAAAAATAGTCAGGCCAATGGCAACAACAACGTAAACCCAAAAGTATGGCGACAAAGTCTCATCCCCCTTCTCATCTTCCTTTGTCCACTGAAAAAAGCCCATAGAGAAGAAAGTCTAAAACGATTAGCAATTATCGATCTCGACACTGGGTAACTTACCGATACAAAGGTAGCAGGAAGGAAAACCATGCCCAGCGTGGCTATGGACTTCATGAGACTGCCGTCAAGACGAGTCATCTGTGCCACTTCAAGGTTCACACGCGAGATCTCTTGATTTGTCCTGGCGTCTTTTCGGCCAATATTGTTGAGTTCCTAGTAAAGTCGTAAGCTTAGCTCAGCCTCTGTGGGTTGTTCAGTTATTTATACTAACCAGTTGCGTTGCCAAAGTCAAGCCATCCATGATATGAGTACATTGCCTAATATACTCATCGTACTCGTCCACGAGATCCTGGAGCCGTGTCTTGAGTCGGACACCAAATTCGTGAAGGATAATCAACTTGGCTCGATCGCTGACTATGCCTTCAAAGCTGAAATGAGTGTTATCAAGTTGCTAAATCTGGTCGATCATCTTTCGAAGTTGAGTTTGCCAGTTCTGGAGCCCAATGCGAAGAAAACTGATGCTCTGCCAAAGAATAATAGCGGGCTCTTGCTCGTTTGATTGAGTTGAACTGGCTTTTGGTGTAGCAACGGGCTTAGAGGTTTTTGAGTGGAGAAGCCTCGATGCCAGTCGGAAATAGGAAGCTAGAGACTCTTCTTTCATTTGAGAGGAACCCTTCTCGGTAACTAGTTCCTTCTCTGAGACTCTGATGTCTTCGCTTTCATTATTTATCCGTTGGTCTTGGTAGGCAAGATCGTAAATTCGCTGGATAAACTGAGTAAGACACTTCCTCACTGTCCCAATGTGTCTCTCCCTCTCAAAGCCTGCAAATATGACAGGGAGAAGTAATGGGTGAAATTCTCCACCATCGAAATTCTTCAATTGGCCGGTGATGATTTTGAAATCTGAGATGAGGCCCCTATAGAACTTGCGCTTGGATAGATCACATCCATAACAAATGGCGTTGGTCGTGAGGGTATCTGGGAAGAAGGTTACGGAGGGGGCTATGTCACCCTCCCAGCAAGCTGATGTTCGACAGTTATAGACTATTGGTTTAGCATGATGAGCTGTGAGCTGTAAGGCTATCAAAGGTATGATTACTGACCCATAGACGGCATTTCGGAGCCAGTATCCATCTACTTGAACGGGATTGTGACAAAAGCGCAACTGGTATTTCGATTTATAGCTCGAACGATAGATCCGTGCACGTAGAACTTCTTCATGATACTCTTAAATCCTGACTGAGTGAACGGGACCTCATCGAGAGAGTCTGTTCTCGAGGCCATGATCAGGTTTGACAGTTGAAGATCCATCGTCTGTAGCTTTTTGCTGATCGGCTGGGTTATTAATCTTTAGAATTATCAGTAACAACCCTTCTAGATACAATATGCCACTCACGTTGTCTAGCCATGTCTGAAAATCGCCATCGCTTTCAAGGAGCTTGTGGCTTGTTTGCAGATCTGACTGGTGGCTTGTGCCAGGCTCTTGGTGATCATTTGACCGAGATGACCGGGAGATAGTAAACGCTTCGCTAGATCTGGGCTCAAAATCAAGCAAGTCCCAGTCTTCTGGCCGTAGCTCAGATTGTTGAGTAATCCAAGACATGACAGTAGAAAGTTACGAATAGGTTTTTTGATTAAGTTTGCTTGTATACTGGTAGCTGGTGTTTGTCAAGAAAATTGGGAGGTACAGATATGAATTTTGCAAGTTTGCCTGGGTGACGGTACATATATATAAGTTTGCCACAATCCCTGAAAGTAGTAGTGACATTAGATAAGTAATTAGGGATATTCACATAAATACCAGCTGTGTTTAATCAACTTTAACTATTCATAGCCCCATTGTATCACCAGATTCAGGCAGCCTTGAGCGCGTAAACATGTTCCATAAGCCTACAACAAGCGGAATTTGACTAAAGGCCCCAGAACATCAGGCTTTAGAGCCCGGTTGTGTAGTGTGTCACCTATAACAACCGCCTCTTTAGCTTTGCGAAATTCTTTCAGCCATACATCTGCTGAAGAGGGTTTCACAAAACTCTCATAATGCATCACGGGATGTATTTCAAGTACTACTACAGCCTGGACTGCTTACTGATACACGAAATAATGCACGGAATTCATTGGAAGAAGTTTGAGGCCTCATTTTACGTGCCCCTTTTATCGGCCGGGGATTCTAGTGTCTTTGCATTACGGAGCGTACGAGGACCCTAGACTCCAGTAACGAAGTAAAGAACTTCAGCTTAGTTAATCAGTACAATGAACGAGAAGGGCATGAATGTGTGCCCTTCAGAAGTGAAGAGACTTACCGTTCATGCTTTAGTGAGAATTTTTATTAGTTATCAACAGCAGCTCTTCCCATGGGGATGCATTCGGGCCGTTGTTGAAATCGACTGCATATGTGTGAAACCAAACAGCTCAGCCAGCGACCAACGGTCTTTATAGATAGTAATGCATCGCTAACTGATATATGAAATGAGTAGGAAATCTTCATAGTTTCGTTAATAGACGAGCATGCAGCCAAGAAGCTCTGGTTAGAAAAGCCAATCTAAACTGGAGATTGCATATAAGTAGCCCGAGAGCCACGAAAGCTGCATTGTTGTTAATCATTGATGACGACGCGACAGACGGACCAACAAACGTTTGATCACCATGAGTGAATCTGGTGAGGTGAATGAGAACGGAATGTTCCCACAATTCCTATCGTTCGAATACGGAAACCAAAAGTTGCTCAAGGAAAAGCTGGACGAATATCTAGGTAGTGGAAATTATCAGGTTGTGCAGGTTCGACTGCTCACTGCTAGACCATATCACGACACTGCTAACTGAAACCAGCGCTTGGGAAGTCAGTGGAAGGTCATGGTAAAGGAGAAGCTGGACACGGTCAGTTTCCTCTGTTGCGTGGCGCGATAAGCAATACTGACATTTTACGTTTGTTAGGCCCAGATTGGGGATATAAGAAAACACATGACCCATCGATACGCGTCAACAAGTTAACCAACTATCGATTGATAATGAACGTGGATAACCATGGGGCATAGGATATTCAGGTTGTGAGGGGCCGAAAATGAAAGGCACATATAACTCACTTCCCATTGCAAAGCTGACAGTGATTTACTGTCAAACGAGACTTGACAAAAGTGATCATGTAGAGCCTATAGATAATCACTATAGGTTTACCAGTTAACAGTCACTGAATAGGCAACATGTTTTGGCAAGATTCAATGTCAAGTCAATATTTAAATAATACCCAGTTCAACTACAGAATAGCCCAACTTCGCTGACATTACAAACCACCATTCTACTATTCCCCGCTATCAGACTTTTCTACTTAACCAATTTCTCCTTAAACCTCAACTAAGACTCTAACCGGTGAAAGATCTGGTCCTATCATACTCCATTGGATAAACTCAGCGGTCTGCAAGATCTGGAACACAGGAGGTCTATATCTGTTAGCGCGGAGGATAGTGACAAAATCGACGACATGGGCGAAGTTCCCATCAAAACCCAGCTGGAAGATGAGCTACTAGACGGCATGGGTGACCCTGGGCGTAGATTTCTCCCCGCCGGAGCTCTTAACCGCCTGTGCAGCGAAGATGTTGTACGCAAAGAGCTTGGGAAGCATTACGAATCCCGAGCAAGAAGTTACACAGAATATGTGTGTGACGCCGGAAATCCTGCCCTAAAGATCTTTGACATGGTAGCTCTCGCTGGTCGGATGGATTCCATTAGGAAGTTCATTGACGCTGGTATCACTGATCGTGACCTACCGCTCAGGTTGACAAATGAGAAAACAGAGCTATGGTCTCGTCACAACCAGCCAATTGTGACCTCTGAATGCCCGGAAGATACCAGGCTGATCAAATGCTTTTACAATGCCCAATGGTCGGTGCATGTCCCAGTGTTCGACATGAATGGGTCCATTGACTATCAGTGTGAGAGGGGAACCATCATGCCCTGGATATTCTTGGGAAAGAAGAACAATATCGGAGTTTATCAAGACAGACATGATGCACCCCAAGCGGATAGATAGAGCTTACTGCGAGAAAGTCCTGGCCTTCTTTGCCAAGCATCTGGGTTGAAGACGAGTGAATATTGGTACTTGAAACGATGTACTATGAAGTTCAAGGGTATGGCAGACGGCTGTCTCCAGGAGAATTGAGGCTTCTCGGGAGGCGCTCGCATTTGACGATGTAGTGTGTTCAGACATAGGTAGCCCAACGTATCTGCACCTTGTCTACTATTTGAGTTTGCAATAGTAACCATATCACCATCTATCCAGTTCGGCTCCAAATGATGGAAGCGATCGCGGCACCAGCTCAGCCAATTCCACATTGACTTGTCGCCATTGACGTCCGGTATGCTCTCAGTCCGGAAGCTAAGTCAATCCATGGGTCGCTACGCACTCCGTGACTCTGCAAATTTTGATGGAGAGGCTGCCGGGGAAGGGGAATGGGTTTGTGCATATTTTGCATAGGGGCGTGACGGGGCAGAGTATATGGACGCATAATCGGTTCCAACGCACCATTGCCGCGATACAAAGTCTTCACTTTGGCACGTCACTGCTCCTCGGAACAATACTGCGAGTCTACTCGCCTCATCGAGTTGTTGGGGGAGTGGCGTTGTGGCCGACGGTCATGTTAGTCACAATTATTGCAACGGCGAATCATTTGTACTTCGTAATATTCATTTTACTAGATCGAAGCTTTTGTGCAAACGTAATACACTTTTCCATTGTCCCAAAGCGCCCTAAATACCCATCGCATCGCATCGCATCACATCACATCACATCACATCACATCACATCACATCACATCATCATCATTACCACTTCTACTGCTGGATATCTAAGTGGTATGAGCGGATGATGCTGTCGGTATCGTCGATGGCCAGGGGCCGGATATCGGCCATCTGCTTGATCTTGGCCGTCACCTCCTTGACCTGCTCGTCGGTCATCTTGAGACCAAGCTGCTCCACACGAGACTTGACGGCGTTCCATCCCGTAATTCTTGAATTGATCGAGACGTATCGTGTGAGTCCAAATAAGCTTGGATCGATGATTTCGTATGTTGAAGGGTTCGCAAGAATGGCCTTGGCGTGAATGCCCGCCTTGTGCGTAAACGCCTGAATCTCTAGTTAGCTGACAATGTCTGAAGACGGTTGTTGAAGGTAAACGAACGCAGAAGCCGGTGATAGGATTGTTGAAAGGAATGTTGATTTGCACGGAATCGGCAACCAACTCTTCCAGGCTCTTGAGAGCCTTGAGGTTGTACTTGCTGGTAACATAGTCGGGAGCAGTCACAACCATGCGGGCCATGAGGGCACCAAGCGGGGTGATGCCGTTACGCTCGCCAATTCCTGTGGGTTTGTCAGTCATTACGCCATAAGGTGAGGGAGACCTGCATAGATCCCAAGACAGCCTCTGACTTACCGAGGACTGAGGTATCGATATGACTTGCTCCTGCCTCCAAGGCCGACAAGGCATTGGCAACAGAGCAACCGGTATCGTCGTGGAAATGGCATTCGATGTCGCAGCCTACCACTCCTCTCAAAGTGCGAACCAAGTCATATGTCATTCTAGGGGTCGCGCCTCCGACGGTGTCTGCAACACCCACACGATTGACTCCGGCCCTGTCGACGGCCTTGTACAGGGCAAGGATATCAACGAGATCCGAACGGAAGGAGTCCTCGGAGGAGAACCGGACTTCGACACCCTGACTCTTGACGTATTCGATGACTTCGAGAGCAATCTTCTGGATCATCTCCATGCTCTTTCCGTGGCTGTACTCACGGAGGAAGCTCGAAGTTCCGATAACCTGAGATACGATGAGCACTTGAACAGGGAGATGATGGGAGGAGACGCACGAGATCGACACCATCGACACCGCATTCTACAGCCTTTCGGGCGTCGTCCATGTTACATCGGACATGTGTCAAGACCTTGGCCTTCAGTCCAAGCTGGCAGATCTTCTTGCAGTCTTCAAACGATTGCGGCGACGAAACCGGGGAAGTAACCTCAATATAGTCGACTCCGAAGTTGTCCAGGGCCTTGGCAATCTTGAGCTTGGTCTCGGTGTCGAAGAAGGCGTTCGCAAACTGCTCGCCCTCACGAAGCGTACTCTCGATGATCTTGAAGTTGTTGACATTCGAGAGGTAGTCCTGGACATTTTGGTATGGAGAGGTCTTGGGTCGTCCTTGGGCAGGGTAAACTCCGTTCGCGGTGGATTGGGAGGTAGCCGCGGGGCCGCTTTCCTTGGTGTCACAAGTGCCGCACATGATGGGCTTTTCTGGGTTCAATTGATCGCAAGGAACGAGAAAAATTGGGTATTTAGCAGATAGCTGACGGTGTTGGGAAGAGTTTTTATGTACAAAGTTTCCCCGCGTTACGGAGTGGTTGAGTCAATGGATGTGGAGGCATTAGTCACTGTGCGACCCCTCCAATGACGCTGCAAGCTGAAAAGCAGGGTTCTCCAGCTCCGAAATCGGTACCTACTATCCCCGCTACAGTTAGGTATCTTCTGAGGCTCCGATCAAATCATATATTCTTCCATGACCGATGATCCAATAACAAGCTTATCGATAGTGATTAATAAGAGATGCTGAGCCTTTTTGTGATCTGCGATTGTATGCAATTAGAAGATTTCAGCAGTAGACAAGTCTGGGCCGTATCGCCTAATTTGGGGCATGTCAGGCAGATCCCCTCTGTGGCCCACATATACCTGGGTCAATGGGAACTGAACTGTATGATCGATCAGGAAATTAATATCTCTGGCATCTCTTTCTTCTAGCTTACACTCTATTGCCGACGTCAATTATGTTGGCACCAAAAATGCATATTTACACCCCACTACAGCATGAGGAGATCAGGGTGTTGCGATGCCGACAAGCATCTGCTTCTACTGGTCCTGCAGTGCTCTGCTGCAGTTGAGGGCCCAGCATTTAAAGAAGCCATGGCAGTTTGGGTACGGCTATTCCAGGCGACAAGGGCAGATCCATTGTGGACAGCGACAAAACAGAAAGCAGATGCGTTTTAGCTGGGTACGCGCAGACAGCCCCGCCATGTCAGCCAGCTTTATCCATATCAAATGTTGGCTAACTTAGTAGCTGAGGTTATGTCACGAGGCGACGAAAACGCATATCTATCTTTATACCTCAGGTCTTCCGCAGGACTTTGGTCAATTCAAAGCTGCAGACGATTACATCTGAATGCCCGGAAGCCAAAAGAAAGAACTAAAGATTCCAACTTATTTCACGCGTGTTGCACAATCCGTCTTCGTTGCTTTCGTCTGGTGAAGCTCTTGGCTTGTCAGGCTTGCTGTCTATTTGGGCTCATGATCCTCTGGTCCAGGCATATCAACGTTGCTGTAGAGAGGTTTTTCAAAGTAGGATACTAAGATAATAGAACTTATGCGAGTTTCCAAAGCACTTTATGACATGACAGCGCTAAGAGGTTACTGCATTTTCATGTTCTACTGATAACTAGGAATTATATCGTAATATGCATACAAAGCCCGTCATGGTTCATTGAAGTCGCTGTTGACAACGAGGTATAATATATACAGGTACGCTCTGCTAAGAACTGCGTAATACGAGCGAAATATCATTGGACGTGGGCAACGTTTCATTCAAAGACACTTCGTCGACTTCAGAAAGATCGCTTAGCTTAGTGTCCCTTTAAACAAGCAAGTGTAGTCCTGTCACGTGGATCAAGATAAAATCATTCGTCGGGAGACTTCTCATATCCTATGTCTGGAAAGGAGCTCAGAGATTTGCAGGATAGAGGGATAGAGGGATAGAGGGATAGAGGGATAATATTCTTTAGCACGGACTTAACTCGACTCTCTAACGGCTTTGCATCAGTGATTATCTCCATCTCTCTGGTTCGGTTCCGAATACCTGAGGCGATCCTGTAACCAACTTAACCGATTCTATGTTGCTAAAATAGAAGGATTCTCTAATTGATATTACACTTCCAAATATTCAAAGATCTTCTTCACAGCCATCTCATCCCCCTTTATCATCCCGCTTGAATCCTCATCCACCCAGCCTTCTGTCCATCCACCCCCAAAATCAATAATCCACGCATCATCGGTTTCGCGGTGAATCAACACATTACCAGCCTTGCCATCACTCCACGTGATTTCGATTTGATGTAGCAGGCGAACAGTATCCTGGACCTGCGATGCCCACTTCCTCCGGCGGTTGTCATCGATAGCAGAGATATCGTCGATATTTCCTAGTGTCGATAGCTCCCAATCTTCCGCGACCGGGATATACTCTTCCAAGAACCCAATGATTCTACCATCATCGGGAGTTGTAATCAAGCCTAGGAGCTTAGGGATGTGGAGGGCAGCCGCGTGGGAGGATTTAGTAATCTTCCAGAGACAGTCAAGCTCTCTCTGTGCAGCATCTTTCCCTTTACCCTCTCCGGCCTTTGAGCACATCTCTTTTCCGTCAACCACTACACGTGCAATATAACCTTCATTAAGAAGGTTCTCGACGACGTGGATATCCTTAGTAGAGTAGGTTGGGAGATTGCAATCCTTGTCTTTGTTCAGATGGAACGGCTGGCCGAATTGGTCAAGGAGGGCACAATTACTCGTAACGTGACTATCATTGCGAACCACTTCTACCTTGCCATTCAAGGTTTGGAAGGAAAAGGCATATTCTTTCGGAAAAAGGAGGGTGTGCAGATCATGTGATGTCGCAGCACCGGGCGGAGGTGGTGGAGCAAGTTGATCAAAGACGGGTCTTCCAGTCTCGACAACAGCATCGAGGATCTCGTCTGAGAGAGCCTCAGCTTCATCTAGATCATCGCTATTGCAAGCCGCATTGTATCTGTCGATGAAGGAATTCTCGACTGGGGGTGCAGCGGCACTTGAAGGAGAATGGTCGAGGTACACGACAAGGCGAGCATCATTCCAGCGGATGGTGAGGGATATTTGGTCACTCTGACCGCTAAATAACTCCTCAAGATGGTGATGACTCATGATTTTATTGAGTAGGCGGCCCGTTGTGAAAAAAGAAAATGGTGATGCAAAGGTGAATCTGAACTCATGGCGACCGTGATTGATGAGGCAGACGCGACAGGCCCACTGCATCGGGAAGCACAGTGTCGCTCTGCCAGAAACCAGGCTGCCAATTGAGCCGAGTCTATGCCTACTGGCGCTGTTGCCAATGCACCCAGGGCCCAAACAAGCATTGGGTTTGCAATTGCGCCCTGCGTATGAACGGCCGGAATTATGCATGCCCACATGAAGTGTGTAGTCACTGCGAGTATTACATTGGTACGTTAGAAAACGCGGGGAGATTATGGAGTGGTCGAAAATGTATTAACTTCGTTGCAGCAGATTAAGCTACGGTTATTCGACAATTTTTGGGTATTGAGGCCAGCTAAGGTACTTTGCCGTTTGGATACCCTGACTAGGAGATAAGCAAGGTGTTGGTGTATATTAGCAGAATGCTTTAGGTTAACTAGACTACATAGGTACCTCCTGATTTTGGTTATTTATGTAGTTAGGTTTTGTGTCGATAGTCCCGTCTTGCAATGTATTATTCTGTAGAAAACATCCTATCTCTTTGAGCGGCACAAGGCATCAAAAGGTCACTCGCCCCACTTTACTTACTAACCACACTAGT